>WFMF01001067.1:0-13243 GCA_011033025.1 Beroe forskalii | reverse complement strand
TTATGTTTTAACCAACCTTTTGAAACAAAAAGTTTTTGGTTTTTGTAAAAAAAGGGCTTTTTTTTAAAGGGCCTTTTTTGGTCCTTTTTTTTCAGCTTTTTTTTCCCGGGGGGGCCTGCCCCAAACCCTGAGTCAGTCAGTACCGTACACCCCAAAATATGCACATTTAGACCCTACACGACATAACCTCTGTGGGGTTCTCATTCTCATGAGCTGGTTTTCCAGGTACTGACGACACTTAACCACAGTTGTAGGGTTCTCATTCTCCAGAGCCTTGGTTTCAAGTACTGACATTACCTTAACCACACAGTTGTAGGGTTCCTCATTCTCATGAGCTGGTTTTCAGGTACTGACATTACCTTAACCACACAGTTGTGGGTTCCTCATTCTCATGAGCTGGTTTTCAGAGTACTGACATTTCCTTAACCACACAGTTGTAGGTTCCTCATTCTCATGAGCTGGTTTTCAGAGTACTGACATTTCCTTAACCACAGTTGTAGGGTTCCTCATTCTCATGAGCTGGTTTTCAGAGTACTGACATTGCCTTAACCACACAGTTGGGGTTCCTCATTCTCATGAGCTGGTTTTCAGAGTACTGACACTTTAACCACACACAGTTGTAGGGTTCCTCATTCTCATGAGCTGGTTTTCAGAGTACTGACATTACCTTAACCACACAGTTTGTAGGGTTCCTCATTCTCATGAGCTGGTTTTCAGAGTACTGACATTACCTTAACCACACAGTTGTAGGTTCCCTCATTCTCATGAGCTGGTTTTCAGAGTACTGACATTACCTTAACCACACAGTTGTAGGGTTCCTCATTCTCATGAGCTGGTTTTCAGAGTACTGACATTTCCTTAACCACACAGTTGTAGGGTTCCTCATTCTCATGAGCTGGTTTTCAGAGTACTGACATTTCCTTAACCACACAGTTGTAGGGTTCCTCATTCTCATGAGCTGGTTTTCAGAGTACTGACATTTCCTTAACCACACAGTTGTAGGTTCCCTCATTCTCATGAGCTGGTTTTCAGAGTACCGACATTTCCCAACCACACAGTTGTAGGGTTCCTCATTCTCATGAGCTGGTTTTCAGAGTACCGAACATTTTTCCTTAACCACACAGTTGTAGGGTTCCTCATTCTCATGAGCTGGTTTTCAGAGTACTGACATTTCCTTAACACACAGTTGTAGGGTTCCTCATTCTCATGAGCTGGTTTTTCAGAGTACTGACATTTCCTTAACCACACTCATGAGCTGGTCCTCATTCTCATGAGCTGGTTTTCTCATGAGCTGGTTTTCAGAGTACTGACATTTCCTTAACCACACAGTTGTAGGGTTCCTCATTCTCATGAGCTGGTTTTCAGAGTACTGACATTTCCTTAACCACACAGTTGCAGGGTTCCTCATTCTCATGAGCTGGTTTCAGAGTACTGACATTACCTTAACCACACAGTTGTAGGGTTCCTCATTCTCATGAGCTGGTTTTCAGTACTGACATTTCCTTAACCACACAGTTGTAGGGTTCTATTCTCATGAGCTGGTTTCAGAGTACTGACATTTCCCTTAACCACAGTTGTAGGGTTCCTCATTCTCATGAGCTGGTTTTCAGAGTACTGACATTTCCTTAACCACACAGTTGTAGGGTTCCTCATTCTCATGAGCTGGTTTTCAGAGTACTGACATTACCTTAACCACACAGTTGTAGGGTTCCTCATTCTCATGAGCTGGTTTTCAGAGTACTGACATTACCTTAACCACACAGTTTTAGGGTTCCTCATTCTTGGAGCTGGTTTTTGGGCGTGCTACATTACATCTTAACCACACAGTCTCCTTCTCATTCTCAACAGAGCTGGTTTTCAAGTAGCCATTACCTTAACCCACAGTTGAGGTTCCTCATTCTCATGAGGGGAACTGAGTACTTGAATTTTTCAAAAACTGACATGAGCTTACCAGAGTACTGAAATCAGTTGTGGGACGTCATGTGCAAGATGGTTTTTCAAGTACTGAGCTGCTTTAACACCAAAAGAACTGTGGGTTAGTCTGGTTGAGAACAGAAAGCTGGGCTTTTTTGGTTTAACTACACAGTTGAGTGCCTGATCACATGAGCCGAGGATGGGGCAAACTGCATTTCTAGGTCTGGGGGCATGCCAGAGTACTGACATTTTAACCCAAACTTGGATGATTCAGTATTCTCATGAGCTGGTTTGCAGTGTACTGACATTTTTGTTTCTTGAGACGTCCCAGGTTCCTATTCTCATGAGCTGAGACCAGAGTACTGACATTTCTTTAACCGAAGCATCGTTGGTTTTCTAATTCTGGATGTCTATGATCTTGACATTTCCAAACAGGGCACAGTATTCTAGTCCTCATTCTCATGGACTTGTAAAGTCTGAGTAGGCATGACATTGACGAAACCACAGAAGGCACTGGGACCCAGGATCATTTTTCATGAGCTGGTTTTCAATATGTGGACATTTCCTTAATCCACAGTTGTAGGTTCCCCAATTCTCATAGCCGGTTTTCAATTCAATGATGTGGCCTTTTGGAGTTTGTCAGAGAACATTCTCAGTAGAACCACAGTTGCCTTAGGAGGGTTCCTCATTCTCATGAGCTGGTTTAAGGAGTTGAAATTGTCTTAACCACACAGTTCCATGTTGTTAATTGAATTCTCAGTTTAGCTGGTTTTGCACCAGTCTTGTATCGTGCAGTTTCTTTCCCAAAGACTCTTGATACAGTTTGGGTTCCTTAAAAACAAAGCCCTTGCAGCTTTTCATGAGCTGGTTTTGGGAGTACTGACATTTTAACCACAGGAGGAACTATATTCCTCATTCTCATGAGCTGGTTTTTGTGGTACCCCACTGATTAACAGGTTAAGGTGATGACAAGAACACATTCTCACCTGGAGTTTGGTTGCGGTTAGTACTGAACCTGTTCAATTCATTCTGAGAACTGGTTTTCAATTCCTGACATTTCCTTTTAACCACACATTTGGGATCAACATTCTCAAACGCCTTGGTTTAATCGAGGTGAGATCACATCCACTTCGGTTACCGTTTATCAGCAGCTATAAATGAACTCAATGTGACTGAGCAGCTGGACTCATTGGTTTTCTAAACCCATGCTGATTTTGACTGATCAGATTTTCCCTTTCCAGGATAATTAACGAGTCTGACATTCCTCAATTATTCGATTTTAGGGTTTCCTCATTTTAACGATGTGTGAGGTAAGAGAACAGGTCTACCACACAGATTGTAGGGGTCACCCTTCTTATAAACAGGTGTAATGGACTGAGATTTGAGCTGACAAGGTGAGGGTTCTTCATTGAAGGATGGTTTAACCACAGTGAAATTTGAAGTGGTGCAGATAGGGGTCTCTGCAAGATGTTAGGTTTTAGCAGGTGTATGACATTTTTTGAAACCACACAAAGTACAGGTCAAGTTCTTTCAGTGCATTCTTGATTTTAAAGAGAAGCTGAACATTTTCATAGGAAGTACTCATCCAGGGGCCTTCAAGTCAAGGCATGGTTGATATCAGCTTTCACAGGGTCACTTGAAAACCTTCTGGTTTGGAAATTGTAATAAGCTCTGTTTTACTCTGGGTCATTTAAATTAGTTCATTGGATTAGTTACGTAGGACAGGGATTAAAATTTGTCTTTTGAAACTGTTTGGCATTTTTTAAAAATTGGGTTACTTCTAATAGTTTGGCACAGCCTTTTTTTTTCTAAGGCTCAGGTTTTATGTATTTCAGACTGAATATTGTAGGTTTCCTCATTCACTTCTGATTTTAAGTTTGGGATCCATTATGTGATTGAAATTCACGAATTAATTGAGGGCATGGATCCTGGCATTCAGTTTTCTACTTTTTTGTTTTCATGGCATATAGGACTGTTTCTTCTGTGTTTTGAATGACGTCGTTTGTTAACTTGCAGGTAGGGAATGTAGGAACGTGATTTGCAGGATGGTTGAGCTTCAATAACTTTGAGATATTGCTTAAAGTCATGGTCGCAGTTGTCCAAACAGATGTTCATGAGTTCCTCATTCTCATAAAAGTGTTCATTGCATCGAATTCAGCGTTGTGATAGTCTGTAGCCCCGAAAGTGTCATTTTTTCTATTTATTTTCATCTAGCTGCTGAGATAAACCAAGCATGTCAAGCCAAGTAATGCTTTAACCATGCTCATGGTCGGGGCAATGGTTTTTAAGCCACTTACTTTAAACATAACGTGGAACATTAGTGAGTGAACTCTAGATCATTCTCTTTTGTTGCTTTGGTAACAACGATAAAAACAACTGACAGCCATCCCTTGGTTCCAATGAATAGTTAACCAACTGCTCGATTGGTGGGATAAGGGCATTTTTCAATCTACGCCATTATTGACATTAAAAAAGTCGCACAGTTTACAAATGTTCCTGTGGTTTTTGAAACATGCGGTTTGTCCAAGACTTTTTGGTGATAATTGTTGGGGATGAAATATCCTAGGTTTTATTTGGGTCTGAATCTAAACAATCTTAGATTGACATAAGAAAAGCTGGTTTGACTCGAAAATGCCTAACTAGCTATATTGTTCTCTTTGTACAGTCTTTATAAGTTTTCATTTTCAAAGCTGGTGTTTGGTAGAAACGTTAAAATAACCGACAGAGTTTCTCCAGTAAACGATAAACATTGTACCCCTTCATTGAAACTTGGTTTTCTGTAATACTTTTAAGCCAAGTTTCGGTCAACATTAGCATGACAGTTCTATGGGTTTCCTGCCGTCTCACAGGGTTTTCCCTGGATGAATAAGTTTTTCAGAGTTGCTGATTTCCTTAAGGTGACACTAAATGTTGTCCATTGATTAGCACAATTCTCAAACTGCTGGTTGTACCCTTTCAGGAGGGATCCACACAGTATACTGTGGTAAAACATTCGTTGGGGCAGGTTTGCATATCCTGAATTTCAGGGGAACCACATTGGAGGCTTCCCACTTTGGCCTATTTTATCATGGTTTTCCTAAACTTTTATTTTCTGGACCAGGTCTGTGATCTGGTCCTTTGTTTCCTCATTCATGTTCTCCATCTTGTTGCAGTAAAAAAGAAGCATCGTCGTTCTTGAACCAAAGCCTCTGGTTTCCACGCTGATGCACAGTAGGGAGGGAATCGTTTCTGAGATACTGAACCTGGGGATGGTTCATTGTGATGGTGGCAGAGGTATACAGGTCTGATACTGTCCCTTTGTGGGGAATGGAGGGGTTGCATCTTCCCTTCTTGCAGGTCTTCACTCTGGTTGAAGTTCTCCTGGTTTGTTGAAGGCCCTGCTCTTACAAGAGCCCTTTTCAAAGAACTGACATTTCCTTAACCACACAGTTTAGGGTTCCTCATTCTCATGAGCTGGTTTGCCAGACTAACACATTTCCTTGTTGCACAGTTTTGGGGTTCTGATAAAAAAGGGAGTGGTTTTGAAGCATCGTGGATGGGCTTTTGTCCTCTCTGCCAGTTGACGTCTTGCCCATCTCTCATGAGCTGGTTTTCAGAGTTTGACATTACTCGCATATTTCTGTTGTAGGGACTCTCATTCTGAGCCTGTTGGCTAGGTTTGTAAACCTCACGTCCTCGGCGAGGGCTCTCTCGGTCCCCCTTCTTATTTTCCTCCTCCTCATTTCCTTCTTCCTCGTCTGGGGATGGGTTGAAGAGCGTCAAACATGGCTTTTTCACAGCAGAGCTGGTCATTTTTAACCCTCTGCTGTTTCCTCATTCTCAGAGCTGGTTTCAGACTACTGACCAAACCATAACCATGAGTTGCAGGGTTTGATTCTCAAGAGCTGGTTTTCCATCTGACATTACCTTAACCACAATCGTGGCTGCCTTGCATTCTCACAAAGTACAGGTTTAATGACATCATCTAACCACACAGTTCTGGGCATGGTTGACTGCATTCTCCATGAGCTGGTCTCGAACAGTAGTTCGACATTAGGATAAGTCTGTCAGTTAAAGGGACCTGATTTCTGTAAAGCTTCTCAGAGTACTGACATTTCTTAAGTGACACAGTTGAAATGTTCCGCATTCTCATGAGCAGCATTGGTTTTCAGTGACTGACCTTTTGGCTTCGTACTTCAGTTGGGGTTTATAGCCTGACAGTTCCATGAGCTTGACGTCTGCTACTGACATTGAGTAAACCACCTATCACCACCAATTTGCTTCTGATGGTTTTCGGACATGTTGACATCAGCTTACCCAGACAGATGATAGGACTGTCTTCAACGATCTGAAAAACGACAGCTTAAGCGAAAGAGGATTGGTGTCTCGTCTCATGAGGGTTATTAACGGACAGACACACAACAAGGACAATCCCCCTGGTTTTGCGACAACAGACGCAAACAAAATTGATATTACTCAATACTACTGGGATAACGGTTCGTCATTTCAGAAAAACAGCTGGGTTTACGTTGTCTTCCGAAGCTGCCTCTGAGACCGTTAGTAATGTAATTGACAATCAGATATGTACTAAGACACTGAAAATCAACACTGATTGGGGTTTGGTTGAGTGATTGTGTAACAAGTGTATCATGCACAATCAATCACGCTTCTCACGCCATATAGCACGAACAACGCAGGATTAGCTAATCAATGTGTCCCCGCAGCATAACACACACCTCAAATTTGATTGTATAAAGTAGTTGTAGGGTTCCTCATTCTCATGAGCTGGTTTTCAGAGTACTGACATTTCCTTAACCACACAGTTATAGGGTTCCTCATTCTCATGAGCTGGTTTTTCAGAGTATTCTCATGAGCTGGTTTTCAGAGTACTGACATTTCCTTAACCACACAGTTGTAGGGTTCCTCATTCTCATGAGCTGGTTTTCAGAGTACTGACATTTCCTTAACCACACAGTTGTAGGGTTCCTCATTCTCATGAGCTGGTTTTTCAGAGTACTGACATTTCCTTAACCACACAGTTGTAGGGTTCCTCATTCTCATGAGCTGGTTTTCAGAGTACTGACATTTCCTTAACCACACAGTTGTAGGGTTCCTCATTCTCATGAGCTGGTTTTCAGAGTACTGACATTTCCTTAACCACACAGTTGTAGGGTTCCTCATTCTCATGAGCTGGTTTTCAGAGTACTGACATTTCCTTAACCACACAGTTGTAGGGTTCCTCATTCTCATGAGCTGGTTTTCAGAGTACTGACATTTCCTTAACCACACAGTTGTAGGGTTCCTCATTCTCATGAGCTGGTTTTCAGAGTACTGACATTACCTTAACCACACAGTTGTAGGGTTCCTCATTCTCATGAGCTGGTTTTCAGAGTACTGACATTTCCTTAACCACACAGTTGTAGGGTTCCTCATTCTCATGAGCTGGTTTTCAGAGTACTGACATTACCTTAACCACACAGTTGTAGGGTTCCTCATTCTCATGAGCTGGTTTTCAGAGTACTGACATTTCCTTAACCACACAGTTGTAGGGTTCCTCATTCTCATGAGCTGGTTTTCAGAGTACTGACATTTCCTTAACCACACAGTTGTAGGGTTCCTCATTCTCATGAGCTGGTTTTCAGAGTACTGACATTTCCTTAACCACACAGTTGTAGGGTTCCTCATTCTCATGAGCTGGTTTTCAGAGTACTGACATTTCCTTAACCACACAGTTGTAGGGTTCCTCATTCTCATGAGCTGGTTTTCAGAGTACTGACATTTCCTTAACCACACAGTTGTAGGGTTCCTCATTCTCATGAGCTGGTTTTCAGAGTACTGACATTACCTTAACCACACAGTTGTAGGGTTCCTCATTCTCATGAGCTGGTTTTCAGAGTACTGACATTTCCTTAACCACACAGTTGTAGGGTTCCTCATTCTCATGAGCTGGTTTTCAGAGTACTGACATTACCTTAACCACACAGTTGTAGGGTTCCTCATTCTCATGAGCTGGTTTTCAGAGTACTGACATTTCCTTAACCACACAGTTGTAGGGTTCTTCATTCTCATGAGCTGGTTTTCAGAGTACTGACATTAGGTACCTTATTAACCACACAGTTGTAGGGTTCCTCATTCTCATGAGCTGGTTTTCAGAGTACTGACATTTCCTTAACCACACAGTTGTAGGGTTCCTCATTCTCATGAGCTGGTTTTCAGAGCATGACATTTCCTTAACCACACAGTTGTAGGGTTCCTCATTCTCATGAGCTGGTTTTCAGAGTACTGACATTTCCTTAACCACACAGTTGTAGGGTTCCTCATTCTCATGAGCTGGTTTTCAGAGTACTGACATTTCCTTAACCACACAGTTGTAGGGTTCCTCATTCTCATGAGCTGGTTTTCAGAGTACTGACATTTCCTTAACCACACAGTTGTAGGGTTCCTCATTCTCATGAGCTGGTTTTCAGAGTACTGACATTTCCTTAACCACACAGTTGTAGGGTTCCTCATTCTCATGAGCTGGTTTTCAGAGTACTGACATTTCCTTAACCACACAGTTGTAGGGTTCCTCATTCTCATGAGCTGGTTTTCAGAGTACTGACATTTCCTTAACCACACAGTTGTAGGGTTCCTCATTCTCATGAGCTGGTTTTCAGAGTACTGACATTTCCTTAACCACACAGTTGTAGGGTTCCTCATTCTCATGAGCTGGTTTTCAGAGTACTGACATTTCCTTAACCACACAGTTGTAGGGTTCCTCATTCTCATGAGCTGGTTTTCAGAGTACTGACATTACCTTAACCACTTAACTCATTCTCATGAGCTGGTTTTGTAGGGTTCCTCATTCATTCTCATGAGCTGGTTTTCAGAGTACTGACATTTCCTTAACCACACAGTTGTAGGGTTCCTCATTCTCATGAGCTGGTTTTCAGAGTACTGACATTTCCTTAACCACACAGTTGTAGGGTTCCTCATTCTCATGAGCTGGTTTTCAGAGTACTGACATTACCTTAACCACACAGTTGTAGGGTTCCTCATTCTCATGAGCTGGTTTTCAGAGTACTGACATTTCCTTAACCACACAGTTGTAGGGTTCCTCATTCTCATGAGCTGGTTTTCAGAGTACTGACATTACCTTAACCACACAGTTGTAGGGTTCCTCATTCTCATGAGCTGGTTTTCAGAGTACTGACATTTCCTTAACCACACAGTTGTAGGGTTCCTCATTCTCATGAGCTGGTTTTCAGAGTACTGACATTTCCTTAACCACACAGTTGTAGGGTTCCTCATTCCTCATGAGCTGGTTTTCAGAGTACTGACATTTCCTTAACCACACAGTTGTAGGGGTTCTCATTCTCATGAGCTGGTTTTCAGAGTACTGACATTTCCTTAACCACACAGTTGTAGGGTTCCTCATTCTCATGAGCTGGTTTTCAGAGTACTGACATTTCCTTAACCACACAGTTGTAGGGTTCCTCATTCTCATGAGCTGGTTTTCAGAGTACTGACATTTCCTTAACCACACAGTTGTAGGGTTCCTCATTCTCATGAGCTGGTTTTCAGGGTACTGACTCATTTTTAACCACACAGTTGTAGGGTTCCTCATTCTCATGAGCTGGTTTTCAGAGTACTGACATTTCCTTAACCACACAGTTGTAGGGTTCCTCATTCTTGAGCTGGTTTTCAGAGTACTGACATTTCCTTAACCACACAGTTGTAGGGTTCCTCATTCTCATGAGCTGGTTTTCAGAGTACTGACATTTCCTTAACCACACAGTTGTAGGGTTCCTCATTCTCATGAGCTGGTTTTCAGAGTACTGACATTTCCTTAACCACACAGTTGTAGGGTTCCTCATTCTCATGAGCTGGTTTTCAGAGTACTGACATTTCCTTAACCACACAGTTGTAGGGTTCCTCATTCTCATGAGCTGGTTTTCAGAGTACTGACATTTCCTTAACCACACAGTTGTAGGGTTCCTCATTCTCATGAGCTGGTTTTCAGAGTACTGACATTTCCTTAACCACACAGTTGTAGGGTTCCTCATTCTCATGAGCTGGTTTTCAGAGTACTGACATTTCCTTAACCACACAGTTGTAGGGTTCCTCATTCTCATGAGCTGGTTTTCAGAGTACTGACATTTCCTTAACCACACAGTTGTAGGGTTCCTCATTCTCATGAGCTGGTTTTCAGAGTACTGACATTACCTTAACCACACAGTTGTAGGGTTCCTCATTCTCATGAGCTGGTTTTCAGAGTACTGACATTTCCTAACCACACAGTTGTAGGGTTCCTCATTCTCATGAGCTGGTTTTCAGAGTACTGACATTACCTTAACCACACAGTTGTAGGGTTCCTCATTCTCATGAGCTGGTTTTCAGAGTACTGACATTTCCTTAACCACACAGTTGTAGGGTTCCTCATTCTCATGAGCTGGTTTTCAGAGTACTGACATTACCTTAACCACACAGTTGTAGGGTTCCTCATTCTCATGAGCTGGTTTTCAGAGTACTGACATTACCTTAACCACACAGTTGTAGGGTTCCTCATTCTCATGAGCTGGTTTTCAGAGTACTGACATTACCTTAACCACACAGTTGTAGGGTTCCTCATTCTCATGAGCTGGTTTTCAGAGTACTGACATTTCCTTAACCACACAGTTGTAGGGTTCCTCATTCTCATGAGCTGGTTTTCAGAGTACTGACATTACCTTAACCACACAGTTGTAGGGTTCCTCATTCTCATGAGCTGGTTTTCAGAGTACTGACATTTCCTTAACCACACAGTTGTAGGGTTCCTCATTCTTCGAGTACTGACATATTGTAGGGTTCCTCATTCTCATGAGCTGGTTTTCAGAGTACTGACATTTCCTTAACCACACAGTTGTAGGGTTCCTCATTCTCATGAGCTGGTTTTCAGAGTACTGACATTTCCTTAACCACACAGTTGTAGGGTTCCTCATTCTCATGAGCTGGTTTTCAGAGTACTGACATTTCCTTAACCACACAGTTGTAGGGTTCCTCATTCTCATGAGCTGGTTTTCAGAGTACTGACATTTCCTTAACCACACAGTTGTAGGGTTCCTCATTCTCATGAGCTGGTTTTCAGAGTACTGACATTACCTTAACCACACAGTTGTAGGGTTCCTCATTCTCATGAGCTGGTTTTCAGAGTACTGACATTTCCTTAACCACACAGTTGTAGGGTTCCTCATTCTCATGAGCTGGTTTTCAGAGTACTGACATTTCCTTAACCACACAGTTGTAGGGTTCCTCATTCTCATGAGCTGGTTTTCAGAGTACTGACATTTCCTTAACCACACAGTTGTAGGGTTCCTCATTCTCATGAGCTGGTTTTCAGAGTACTGACATTTCCTTAACCACACAGTTGTAGGGTTCCTCATTCTCATGAGCTGGTTTTCAGAGTACTGACATTTCCTTAACCACACAGTTGTAGGGTTCCTCATTCTCATGAGCTGGTTTTCAGAGTACTGACATTTCCTTAACCACACAGTTGTAGGGTTCCTCATTCTCATGAGCTGGTTTTCAGAGTACTGACATTTCCTTAACCACACAGTTGTAGGGTTCCTCATTCTCATGAGCTGGTTTTCAGAGTACTGACATTTCCTTAACCACACAGTTGTAGGGTTCCTCATTCTCATGAGCTGGTTTTCAGAGTACTGACATTTCCTTAACCACACAGTTGTAGGGTTCCTCATTCTCATGAGCTGGTTTTCAGAGTACTGACATTTCCTTAACCACACAGTTGTAGGGTTCCTCATTCTCATGAGCTGGTTTTCAGAGTACTGACATTACCTTAACCACACAGTTGTAGGGTTCCTCATTCTCATGAGCTGGTTTTCAGAGTACTGACATTACCTTAACCACACAGTTGTAGGGTTCCTCATTCTCATGAGCTGGTTTTCAGAGTACTGACATTACCTTAACCACACAGTTGTAGGGTTCCTCATTCTCATGAGCTGGTTTTCAGCACATCAATTTATTGGATAGGAATGCGCGCACGCGGCATTATTATCAGCTAGTGTGATGTTAAGTTAAGGAAGACACTCGATTCTTTACAGAGAGATGATTCCCGCCCTGGCCAGGGCGATACCCCCCTTGCGGTAATAAAAAAGACTGGCCAGGGTATATATTAGTCGAACGAGTGTCACAGGGTGATATAAGATATAAGACCCCCGCTTTCCTCCATAGATTGACAGTACTGTAGTAAGTGTAGTGGGAGGTATAGCGTCGGGGGATGTAATGTCGGGGGGTCAAATGTCGGGGGGGTCAAGTGTCGGGGGTCAAATGTTGGGGGTCAAATGTCGGGGGGGTCAAGTGTCGGGGGTGGGGGTCAAATGTCGGGGGGTCAAGTGTCGGGGGGTCAAGTGTCGGGGGTCAAATGTCGGGGGGGGGTCAAATGTCGGGGGTCAAATGTCGGGGGTCAAGTGTCGGGGGGTCAAATGTCGGGGGTCAAATGTGGGGGGTCAAGTGTCGGGGGGTCAAATGTCGGGGGTCAAATGTCGGGGGGTCAAATGTCGGGGGTCGGGGGGGTCAAGTGTCGGGGGGTCAAGTGTCGGGGGGTCGGGTAAATGGGGGTCAAAGTGTCGGGGGGTCAAATGGGGGTCAAATGTCGGGGGTCAAATGTCGGGGGTCAAGTGTCGGGGTCAAATGTCGGGGGTCAAAGTGTCGGGGGTCAAAGTGTCGGGGGTCAAATGTCGGGGGTCAAATGTCGGGGGTCAAATGTCGGGGGTCAAATGTCGGGGGTCAAATGTCGGGGGTCAAATGTCGGGGGGTCAAATGTCGGGGGGGTGTCGGGGGTCAAATGTCGGGGGTCAAATGTCGGGGGTCAAATGTCGGGGGTCAAATGTCGGGGGTCAAATGTCGGGGGTTAAATGTCGGGGGGTCAAATGTCGGGGGTCAAATGTCGGGGGTCAAATGTCGGGGGTCAAATGTCGGGGGTCAAAGTGTGTCGGGGGGTCAAATGTCGGGGGTCAAATGTCGGGGGTCAAATGTCGGGGGTCAAATGTCGGGGGTCAAATGTCGGGGGGGGGTCAAATGTCGGGGTCAAATGTCGGGGGTCCAAATGTCGGGGGTCAAATGTCGGGGGGTCAAATGTCGGGGGTCAAATGTCGGGGTCAAATGTCGGGGGGTCAAATGTCGGGGGTCAAATGTCGGGGGTCAAATGTCGGGGGGGTCGGGGGGTCAAATGTCGGGGGTCAAATGTCGGGGGGTCAAATGTCGGGGGGGGTCAAATGTCGGGGGGGTCAAATGTCGGGGGGTCGAAATGTCGGGGGTCAAGTGTCGGGGGTCAAATGTCGGGGGTCAAATGTCGGGGGGTCAAATGTCGGGG
>WFMF01001066.1:0-13264 GCA_011033025.1 Beroe forskalii | reverse complement strand
ACCATACCTCAATTGAAGTATTGAAATATAAATCACTGAATCCGAGCAACTATCCCATATAAAGACTGGACATTGCTGATCTCTGACTAAATAACCACACTTTTAAATTATCAGCAGTTAAATTCAAATAGCGGACATGTAGCGTTAGTTTATAATATTAATGCTTTTGCAGAAACGCTCCTCAAATCCCGAGCCATATTGTCATAATCATTTATCTAGTCGGGAACTAGAAATTGGAACTGTTTTATGATGAATGATAATGTTCGGGCTCGGTTTCGAATTCAGGAAGTACTAAAACCTCAGACGTTTAACGTGGTAAAAAGCACACGATTCACAAGGTCACGACTTCACCATACCTCAATTGAAGTATTGAAATATAAATCACTGAATCCGAGCAACTATCCCATATAAAGACTGGACATTGCTGATCTCTGACTAAATAACCACACTTTTAAATTATCAGCAGTTAAATTCAAATAGCGGAGCATGTAGCGTTAGTTTATAATATTAATGCTTTGCAGGAAACGCTCCTCAAATCCCCGAGCCATATTGTCATGATCATTTATCTAGTCGGGAACTAGAAATTAGAACTGTTTTATGCAACAAGTAGCAAGACATTATTTAGGTAAAATGATAGCAAATGGATAAGCAAGATTTAAAGGTTTTAAATCACGGAAATTCAGAAATTATATACAGAAAGGTAAATTCAGAAACCTGTAAGTCTCTGAGGAGGAAGTAAAGATCAGGATACGTCACCGTTAGCTCCTCACAGTCCAGAGTTATCATACAGAAATTAGCGGAGTTCAGGAGGGACCCAATATCTTGAGGCGTTACAAAGGGGGAGATATGGGATGCTATACCCCCTGAGAAATTAGAGGAGTTGAGGTGTTATGGGATGCTATACCCCTGAGAAATCGGAAATTAGCGGGGTTCAGGAGGGACCCAATATCTTGATGTGTTACAAAGGGGGAGATATGGGATCTCCCTAAGTTCAGTATCAAATTTGGACACCTCATTCATATCAAGGAGTAAGGACTAAGTAGTGACACTTCTAGACACGCTAATATTAATGATTGTAATCAGTATCCAGTAGACTGAAAATAAACAGTACCTGTCCTCTCTAGTTCTGCTTGCTGTAAGCTAACCCTCAGTTGGTATATGGTGTCAGTAGCAAACATGGCACCCAGGAAAACTCCGTCGGGAATGAGGACTCGCTCAACCTGGGTAAGGAGAACACTGATCAGTGGTAAATCCGAACCAGGGAAGACAGACACACACAGACAAATAGACAGTCACACAGACAAACAGACAGACAGACGACAGACACACACACACACCCAGGAAAACTCCGTCAGGAATGAGGACTCGCTCAACCTGGGTAGGAAGGGAGAACACTGGTCAGTGGTCAATCCGAACAAGGGAAGTACAGACAGATAGACAGACAGACAGATAGACAGACAGACCTGAGACAGACAGATAGACAGACAGATAGACAGACAGATAGACAGACAGATAGACAGACAGACAGATAGACAGACAGACAGATAGACAGACAGACAGACAGTCTACAGATAGACACTTAGACAGATAGTCGACAGACAGACAAACAGACAGACATTCAGACAGTCGACAGAAAACCCTCGTCGGGAATGAGCACTCTTTCAACCTGGTAGGAAGCTTAATATTGGCTATTTTCAAATATTTCGCAAAAGTTCGAACGGTACGGAACCCCTCAGTTTCGATTCCTGGTTTATCATGCCGCACAGCAAGGATATCCAGTATCCACTGAGAACACTAATCACTGCGAACCAGTGAATACAGATACCCGGACAATGGACAGGCATGATTCAGACATATTTCATATAATGTTACGCTCCCGATATAGTATAGAATATGCACAGGGAATAGTGATGCAAACCACACATAAGCGAGATAAAAATCGATGTTCTGAGCATAGATAACCACATCCCACAATGAAACAATACTCTGACTCGTAACATTCGTGACAACTTGAAATATGCAGCCCCTTAGGTCGCGCAGATAAAAGCTTTTCAACTTTCCGATGGAGAAATGAAGGAATTAAGCCTTATATGGTGAGAGGTGAGAGGCAGAGTCCAAGTCAATCTAAAAAGTAGGTAATGAATAATAGCGCGAAACGCTTGCGATTAGTTTCATTTCCTGGTAGATTTAGATATTTTCTCCTCAATTTAAAAAACAGAGAAGATATTCGTATATGTGGGAAGGAATTTAACCATCACATTACGGAAATGTCAGACAATTACAATTACAAATGGGACAATTTACTAAACTGTACTAAAGTAGGGAGAAGTGCGAGTAAAGTGAATTGGAAGAGTGGGGGTACTGGATAACCAGTCTGGTTTCAATCTTACCTCTTTGAAAAGCTTTGGTAGATTGTTAACCCAATGTAGCCACAGGTTAGAGATAATGAGTTCCTTGGAGTTATCTTCAAATGGAAGAACGTCCTCAGCCTCAAGTAATACTTGCTCAGTTGTCAGACCCTGTCACAGAATTTAGATTTATGAAAGTATGTATCATGATGTGATATGACGGTATGTTAAAGAGATTAAAACTAACGAGAAGCGTTTTCTATTTTAGCTTTTTAGTATTGATTCCAATTTTTCGAACAAACCCCAAACTAGCTCATGTAAATCCTTTAATCCCTTTTATGCGTCACGAGTCTCGATTATTTTCTTTCAACTATCTCGGTTCCCGAGCCCCAGTTTTTGAACGTTTATACATCCATTATCCAGGCTGTCCCTCAGGCATCATGATATTATACATATCATGATAAGGAAAGGGGGCATGATATCTACATACTGATACATCGTGACATACATTCTGATAAATCAATCATGAAATACATTCTGAACATCGTGATCTGTATACATTCTCTCAGTGTAACAGGTGCTAGGTTGATCAGGGCTCATTTAACACCTGCTCCCACTACAGTTGGAAGCTTTGCTAGGTTTTAGTAGTGTCACTGGTCACATACAATTTTACTGACCCTTTTAAAGTTATAAATAACACCACAGCTCTATGAACAGTGAACACACCATTGCGACAAAGTTCATCTGTGCATATATACATTGTTAATTATACAAGCGCTATTAAGCTATTGATTGCAGGGTTAATCAAGGTACATTGTGTGAAATTCACAATGACACAACTAAACGGGGAAAGGGGGTATGAAAGACTACAATGCACAATGTAGTCGATGCAAAATGCGAATGTTAAATTGGCAAGAAATACGTAGAGATTATAGCTCCATGCGTAAGAGAGCACCTAATCGATTCCGGTGACTTGATATTTCAACATCAAATTCAGATTTCAAAAAAATAGAACGATAGAATGATTTTATCAAATTGTTTTACTGTTTTACAAGTCATAAGCGCTGAGAGATATAATAATCAACATGAAATAGAGATACAACACTGAATACCATGTGTATCAACTATACCGGACATTGAATAAGAATAAATTCTTTGACGCAATACTCGGAACCTAAATACATCTGGAGCATACTAAAAGATAAGAGGGAGAGCTTGAAACAAATTTCAAAATTAAGTCATTAGAAACGTAAATAAACAATTACATGTCACATACAGTATGTTGGAACATGCATAAAATGGGCATGGGGCAGTAGCGAAGATTTACTTAACTTACTTCCTAAAGTAAGCAAGTTCCTCAGTCCTCTGCTGGCAACAGTTCGGATCGAATATAGGTGATGGAAAACCGACATGAAGAACTGCCCTGGCTTCTACATTATATAGAACAAAAACGAATTAATCAACGATTTAACAGAAAATTAATTCTATGTGACTCACCTGGAGTAGGAGTGCAGTATGCAAATTTAATAAGTGCAATGTAAAATCATAGAATATTAATAAGGAATTTTATATCACAAAAACAGATTCCATCGACAAAAAACGGACTCCTGTGCCATATGACAATGACGGGTTGCGATGACGGCCGCTTGCAGTTTTGTCACGGATCTTATTTAAAATCTCTAAATGTTATTGCGGCGGAAAGTAAAATGCTACCTTAATGCAACTCTTTAATAACTAATTTGTCGCTATCTGAAGTCCTGACACTATATACCAAGAAGATAAAACACAGCTCGGCGCATTATAAAACTCATTATCCTAGATTTGGGTAACATATAAAATATAGATTTATATATTTGTAGTCGGGGTGATCACCTTCATATGCAGGATATCAAAAAGCTGTAACCGCTTGCGGGAAAACGGTTTCGAGGTACTTTAAGTAAAAGAGTATTAAAGGCTACTAACATAAACGTTTAATACGGATTCAAACACCTTACAGCGCGACCATATCATTTATGATGCCTTCGATGATTAAAGTTCAACCACCTTAGAAATAGTTTTCTTGCTTACATGAAGCTTTTACCCGAATAAAATATCTCTAATTTTATACCACAGTGGATTAATAGGCTCTATATTCAAGGAGTCAAGGTAAAGTGGGGTAAGGTAAATAAACTACTCCACAGTCGTGTTAACGCACATTCTTTACCCAGGCTATTGGTAAGCTAAAACTCACCCTTTACCCAGGCTATTGGTAAGCTAAAACTCACCCTTTACCCAGGCTATTGGTAAGCTAAAACTCACCGCGATGGGATCTCGGTGTAGGCTGAGGCACCCCCTTTACCCAGGCTATTGGTAAGTTGGGTGACTCACCGCGATGGGATCTCGGTGTAGGCTGCCTGATAACCCCTTTACCCAGGCTATTGGTAAGCTAAAACTCACCGCGATGGGATCTCGGTGTAGGCTGAGACACCCCCTTTACCCAGGCTATTGGTAAGCTAAAACTCACCGCGATGGGATCTCGGTGTAGGCTGAGGCACCCCCTTTACCCAGGCTATTGGTAAGCTAAAACTCACCGCTACAGGATCTCGGGGTAGGCTGATGCACCCCTTTACCCAGGCTATTGGTAAGCTAAAACTAACCCTTTACCCAGGCTATTGGTAAGCTAAAACTCACCGCTACAGGATCTCGGGGTAGGCTGAGGCACCCACTTACCCAGGCTATTGGTAAGCTAAAACTCACCGCTACAGGATCTCGGGGTAGGCTGAGGCACGCGTGAGCAGTGTCGCACTCCGTCACATGTTGCGTGATGAAGGTGTTCACGTGACGAGCCACGTGACCCTTACCAGCTCCCAGGTCCACTATGGAGGGGAAGTCCCGGGATATGTCCGATATCCTGTCTGGGAAGAGAGGAGGGTGAGAGGGCGAGTTCATGTTCATGAGAGGTATGTTCAAGAGAATGCTGTAATGTGATAATTTCATCCTAATGAATCATGTTATAATACGTATGTAGGTCATTTATAGCCCTGTAGATAAAGGCCAGAGGCTGTCACTTGAATCATTCATAAAATTAAACACCTTTAACGAGGAATTATTCTTTAGGAATTGACAGCCAGTTTTTTTTTTTATAATCGTGTCATCAACAAGCTGATTATTAAGCTGCAGTCTGCGGGCAAGGCAACAAGTAACTAAAGATTGCACGATCATAGATCAAAACTACTAACTCACTAAAGTTTTAACTTGCTATTTTAAAAATATACAATGCTCTCGCATAGGTCAAGTGAAACCGACTTGCACATAAATGAATTTTCAATTCTATTAAGTCACAGAACTCTATAACTTTATAACAGGCCACAAATTAGTCTGAGAATTCCACTGAGACAGTGCAAATGGCTGTAATTTCTTGACACATATATCATTTAGTTGCAGTCAGCCTACAGCTGCTAGGGTAATATATGAACATTATGAACCACTAAGATTTGATACAATATATGTGACTTTAAACAGATTCGAGGCTGGGCGAGTAATGCAATAATTCATCCTTTTGAATGATCTATGAAATTATCATTTAAATACTACCAATCACGCTGAAATTTTCATCTATAGAAATTTATCAGAGAGGTAAGCTACAAAATATGAAGTTTTACCTGTAAGAATCTCCGCTATTCCATCTCTTAGGTAATCGAATTGCTGGTGGTTATCAAACTGAGCAGCTCTATTTCTCTGTAATACCTTCCTCTCTGAACTAAATGTAGACACGTGTCGTTCTGAAGTTTGTCTGGAAACGGATCGAGATTGTCTATAAAATTTCTGAGAGATATGACGAAGTTGTGCCTGAGAAGTAGCAAGTCTAAGCCGGTGACAAAGTAGGAATCTTTTAGTGAGGGAACTCATATCTCTGGTACACAACATTCTCTGCAAGAGGATGTGATGTTATAGAAAGATCAAACGTGAGTTTCAAATGGTGGAAGAGAAAGCCACAGAATTACAATTTATTTATTCATTTCTCTCAAAACGGTTCTTTACAACAACTACATAACCGATTAAAATATTTGATTGCCACCAATACAGATAGATAGCGATTAAAACTTAAAAAGCGAATTATAAGTAAAACACCTAGGGCTATTGGAATGACTAATAAACTTAGAAATGAAATAGGTAAGAAATTATAACTTTATAAATTAAAATAAATAAAATCATCCAGAACTATCATTATATATAAAACTACTTAAAAATAAAAAGACCAGAATAGGCCTCGTCTATGGGTCTGTGCACTGCATATTCCCTTGAAAACCCAGCTGTTAAGGATTCTTGCTTAATAGTGACATCTTCCGCATACTCAGACATCTTATCAATAGGGACTTTAGGACCACAATTGTCACCTCTTGGATCCTCGTATTTGTAGTTGTATATAGTGATGTTAGATGGTTTGATGTTGTTTAGCATGGTCACACTGAAGCCGCTATTGACAGCTGTCTTGGAGTGTAAGGACCTTTTGTTGATGATCCCAGCATTTCCCTCTTCCTCTTCCTTGTGTAATAGGAGTATCTCATCAGCTGGCCTATCTGAGTTAGCTATCTGTTCTAGTAGTTTCTTCTTTCTTTCATTCCTCTCCATCTCTTCCATCGCTTCACATTCCTTCTCATGCTGCCTCCGCTCTTCTAACTCCTTCTCCTCAGCCCTCATCTTCTCTTTCAGGTACGCATCTTGGCGACTCTGTTCAGCTCTGTTCCGTTCTATTACTTTGAAATTATCCTTCTTATACTGTTCAACGCGTTTTTTTGTTTCCTCAATGTCAACATTATTAGCGAAGTTGAAAACGATCTCCTCGATTTCTTCCAGGTAATCGTTGAATTCGTCCAAGGTTGAAAAGTTTTCTTGTGTTTTATTGTAATCCTTGAGAATTCTCTTTCTAATGTCTACCTCTCTTTCGACGCCATGATCCTCAAAGCGCTTGGTTTTAAATGAGCTCTTTTTAAGGACAAGTTTACAGGTCGGACAAGGGGCAGAGCCTCTGATGAACAAATGCTCAACACATTTCTCACAAATCTCGTGCCCACATTCGTTGACAAGGAGTCTGAGGGACTTGTTCTGATAGTTGCTAGTGCGACATCTTGGACATACCTCCTCCAAGACTATGACTTTGGACATAACACGGGAGATTTGGACAGAAGAGACTGGAGGAGAGCATTTCAGTACATGCTACATTCAACCTGTGGTTAGAAATTTTGTCATTCTGATGAAAAGAGAATACAATCTAAGTAAAAATATGAAAGTTATATCACATTCAGCTAGCACAGAAATCGACCATACGCTTGTCGATTAGAAACTTATTCTAAAGATATATATCAATAAACAAGGTCCAATAGACAAATCACGCACATGCTCTCAGATCAGAACTGGCTGAACAATAGTAAGTCCAAAAGAGACCCTAAGGCCTAACTCCTCTCCCTACAGCACGAATTTGCCACAGATTAACAGATAGATGTAATCTCAATCACCGGTCACCCTTATCTCACTACCTTTTAACTGCCACTTCAACTGCCATAAATAACACTTTCACCATAATTATACGTCATCGTGATAAAAATGAGTAATTAGTTATCTACATCGATTCTGAGAGAACATCAAACCCAAGCTTTTATCACTCCCTAACGATGACTCTATGTCTTTAACTAACTGCTACTTTAAGTCCACACCACTCTTTTCCCCAATATCAAAGACTCTGTACAAACTCAACCAGTGGCGTGTCCACAGAACACTAGTCATCTTCCTCTCAATTTTACCACTGGGATCAAGGTAGTCAATCTTCGGAGGGGCGCCCCCGACCATTTGTTTCTCCTAGAGAAACACCACCTGGTACCAGGTAAGAGGGTACTAGCCTGCTAGTAGTGCAACCAGGTGGGTCCCAGTAGAACTCTCTGCTGTTGAGAGTTGCCACCCACTCCGCAAGGTGATGTGGTGGTCCGTGGATTTTGCATCAAAAAAAAAGGTCCAATGGACGGCAATGGATAACATTAAACACAGGCTCCGTCTCTATCTGCATGAGCAACGCAATACAATGTGTGAATTGTTGCAAAAGACTAATTGATTTCTTTGGCGCAATTCATGTGAATACTCTTCAATAAGAATTTTATACGATTTACTTTTTTGATCTTAACTTCCTAAAATAAGAAAAGACCACATAAATATACAAAATTCGGTAGAAAAAAAACTCGTCACTCGAATCATAACATTTGTAATTTATTAACTTATTGATACCCAGAGCATGATGGAATCTAGAAAACAACTTAACTTGATTCGGGGAAGTGAACGTTTATACTTTCTTCTCTGCTCTTCAAGAGAAATGAATATCTGGTTTTGTTATATCAGCTCCGTAATAATGAGGGTCGCAACCGGCAGCTTAGAAGAGCCACATGTACAAATAATTTATGGCCTGATGTGTTATCATCAAATCAGACGGGGTCAGGCTCGAGCAACTAGGTCACAGAACATCTGTGGATCTCAAATAATCCTCTGATTAGGTGTTTTGAAACATTATGAATTCACTTGTCAATTGCAGCAAGTGCTTCTTTTTCAAGTTCACTCTTTATACTTTCAGAGGCTGCCTTCTGTTTGTTGGCAAAATTCTGAAGGAATTGATTCTTTGTATTCGATCCTGGTTTCATAAGAGTATCTGAACCCTTGAGAATTGCGTCAAGATATGAGTCATCGTTTCTGGATGGAATATGAAGTTAGATTTTACTATGATAGATTTTAGAATTGTACTATCATGATAACACATGATCAAATATATTTAATTTTGCATATTTTGATCAGGATTGTAAAAATGGGAGTAAATTTGTAACTTACAATAAGATCTGCTAACATACCAAAAGAAGAAAACTTGATATTTTTGAATTCAAAAAACGCTGTCATTTTCTGATTTTATTTATATTATTTATACAACATATTATGTGAATGTCAATAAAATATGTCATCATTGATTTGGAGATAAGTTTTTGATTCTGTTCAGCCAGTTTACCTTATTCTGTAGAGCTCTATTTCCTGATAAACACCCCAAGCACCAACTGGAATGTAGCAGAGTATAACACACTTCAAATATTCTAACTTTAGCTGCCAGTGCATAGGCTTGAATCTCCGTGTCACCTCTCTGAATATGACCATAATAAACTACAGCCTAGAAACAGTCAAATTGTAAGCAAAATTCTGATAAAATTTGTGATTCAAATCATGGCGAAAAGTAAAAGGTTAAATGTGCATTGATAACAATTGATAGCAGGATTATTAGATAATTCAAAAAAACATACATAGTACATCTAAAATATTGCAAATGTTTAAAAAATACCTCGTCATTATTCAAATTAAGAATGTTACTGTTATTTACTTATTTAATAACAGTTTAGAAATTAGTCTTCTTGATAATTTTCACAGGGCACTTGGCATAAAGATGAATCAGATTCATTTATATTGAAATGTGCCATACCATCTCATCAGGTTGAAGGAAAGGGTATATAGCTTTTATCACTATTGTTTTCTTCAGGCTTAATAGTGATGTTCTCTGAGCTTTTATCTTTCCTTTTCCTTCTTTTTCTCTCAAGTGGAGTTCTTTCATCAACTGGTGCATTCCAAGCCTTTTCTTTTACTGATTTTACTGATAAGGAGTTCATTACAGTTGTAGGTAAAGAAGTATTTTCTCCTTCTACCCTCAATTCATGAACCTCATTATGAAACTCATTTTCAAGGCGTTTGATTCTCTCGTGGAGGTCCTGACTAACACAGTCTAACATCAGCTTTCCATCTGATAAGGATTCTTTAACTTCTTTATAATCAGTTGATAGAGATTCAAGTTTCTTGATAACAGAGCCATCATGAAATAAGGAATCGACTCCTTTTGGTTTACTGATTGTGTCCTTTTTACAGTTAAAAGACACGAATCTGAAAATTATTAGATTTAATGTGGAGAATATAAAGATTACACAAGTATACGGAACACAATGTATCTTACATAAGTACATACAGAGCTTAGTATTAACATAAACAACTGGTTAACTTGCAGCACAAGATGTGTCAAATAAGTGAATAGAACTATTAAATTTTATGGTCAAAATAAATAAAATTAATGATTGTGATTGATTTTATACTTGAATACCTTTCCTTGGGCACGAATTTATTACCCCAAACTATGGTGTCGTGAGTGGGTATAACCTCAAATGCCTGGACTGCCAACAATTTGTTAAAAAGATACACCACATCATGTTCCTGTAATAGAATAAAATCAATATTTACAAGTATCATTGATAACAGCAAATTTCAGAATGGGTTTTAACATCAATTTGACTTCTTCTATGTATGGGCTCAACCTTTGGCCATTTTTATCTTATAAAGCACCTAAAACATAATATGGAGAAATGAGATTCCTAGAAATGCCATTAATTATGGAAATAATTGCATGAGGTGCAGTCATTGTGCTTATTGCACAAGGCAAATTTATTAATCAATCCATTATTTTTGAAGATATAAGTGTGCCATACAAGTGTCACACAAGGCAACTCTAAGTGTTATAAGCACAATAATAATTACATAAGGTGAAGACGAGTGCAATTTTTCCATGATTGCATGTCTGGCCTGGGAATCTTATTCAGGTTTATTATAAAACTAGCAGGCCCGTTGGGCCTGCAAATACACAGCAATGAGTAAAATTCTGTAATATACACTTTGAGCATGGCTGGGTATGGGGTAATTTGAATTATTGCATGAGGAGTAGCCGAGTGCAATAATTTTATTAGCATAATGACCATTTGCCATGCTCTAAGTGTATAAGCCAATGTGAGGAGTGTAATATTACAAATTACTGCACACCTCAAAATTGGCAAAGAAGACTTAAGCTAAGTATGTTAAAGGGGTAATACACTCTAGAAAAAGTGCCACTTTTTATGTTCTATTTTATCTACCATTACTGCAAACATATGTTTAGTGAAATCCCTGTGTTTCTAAGTTACTCTGATCGCGAGAAATCGCACCTTTATGTTATGGCGGGATGACGTCACGTGGGCACATCACCGCAACAAACGCTATCAGATACGCTATGTGAAAGGTAATATATGTGTTTTTCCTGCCGAAAGTTTTGTGTATTTTGAATTACTTTTTGTTTTTCATTGTTGAAATTAAACTTTCTCTCAACCCATGATGTAATGTAGGTACTTATTAACACAAGCAATAAAGAGGTAACAGGATTCAGGGTGGAAAAAAGGCACCTGAATATGTCACAACTCACAATACTGAATAATATTGTATTTTACATCCTGTATTGCACGTAAGGATCATGATTCATGTTAACTTTAAATAAATATCTGTGGACACAGTGAATGTGTAAATGTAGATCACAGGAATGATACTGTAGTACCACTCACGCTTAGTAATTCAGCTTTCACAACACCCATAAATGTGTCTGACAGTAATTTATGGCACTTTAATAAAGTTTATACAAAACATCACAACACAATGTCAACTATGATTAAACTGTGATGATGACCTATAAGCTATTGTTGTAAGTTAGCAGGTAAAATAGTATAATGATTTCTGAAAGCTGCGACGGTCACTCCCTTTCAAGCTGCTCAAAAGAAGATAAACCCGACAACTTTACAAGATTCAAATGGCTCAAATATTATAGCAGGAAGTGAGTTTGAAGATAGGACAGCAAGGAACACGGCAGTACTAACTACTGGTTGCTACGACAATACTATTAGATTCAAGTCTCAACCAAGGGCAAGCTGCTGACGAAAAGCCGGCTTCAGTTGATCAGTTGGATATGAATGTTAACACGACAGTTCAGAGAATGAGGGGACTAACACAAGTGTAAGAAACAGTAAAGATGATCTTCCGACGATCTTCCGCCTGAAGATGGCTACTGTTGTCGTGTCAGCGATTCTTATCACATTTTTATGGGCTAGAATCCTACAACAGACACTAAGGTTTATTTAGATGGGGTAGAAAAACAGGGCAATTTGATACAACTACGATTCTCACAGTAAAGGTAGTAGCACATACATGACCAAAGGGCAGAGATGGACAATAAAGGTATTTCCATGCAATCAAATTTTTGCTTTTCTGATAAATTGTCAGTCTACACTACTATGCACTGTTGGATGAAAATTTATCAGAAAAACAAAAGATTGTTGAATGATGAATCTACGGTACAAATTATGACTCGATAGGTAGGTACAGTCTACACATATCATGATTCAAGAAGTATACTATATAGCGTGTAGGGGGGGGGGCCAACGCTCTTTTAGGCTCTTTTAGGCCCCACTTTCTAGGGCTCTTTTCAAATTTTTTCTATCCTCTGGAGCCTAAAAGAGCCCCAGACTAAGTTAATTGAATTTGGTCCATGCTGCGAAAACAACAGGGTATGCAGACTATGCATTGCATACCCTGAAGAGTTAACTTTGGGAAACTATCTAAACAATGTTAATTAGGCTTCATTTTACTGCCAGATACATACCCTGGAAACATTTTGCATACCCTGACCTCAAACTCTAGCTACGTTACTGTATCTAGGGAATATTAAAGCTATAAAATGTTATTCCAAACATTATATGACATAATATATTGTGATACACGAGGTTCTTCACATTCTGTCCTCAGATGGCACACTTTTCAAACGCCTCATTGTACTTACTGTCCTACAGGTGACCTTAATGATGGCTCTAAAAGTTGGTGGGAAAATAAACAGCAGGAAATCTTCAAGTAGCAAACGTTAACTCACTGAAAATGAAGAGGAGAAAGCTCAACAGGAAGATAGATGACTTGAATGTGAAACAATCCCTCCTCTATGCTCATTCCTGGGCTTGAAAAAAGAAGTCAGTCTGATATCTTAGGCAATTAAGACGAAACTTGCCCCAAAACGAGAGTCCAGCACC
>WFMF01001065.1:0-13307 GCA_011033025.1 Beroe forskalii | reverse complement strand
ACCGCAAACCGAGAAAATGGCATTTTGTGGTTTTTAGAGGTTTTTGGACCTCAAATGACCATTTTAGTAGCAATCAACCCCATACTTGCAGAGAATACATAAACCAATGCTATCTATCGAATAAAGTTGGTTTCATTCAAAAATATTGATATTTGGGCCAAGTTATGGGCCAAAATAAGCTTGCGTGACGCTCGTATGCCCATATATGGGCATACGTTTTTTCGGCCATAACTCGGCCATTTTTTGAGATATCGACTTCAAATTTTTTATGGTAACTCAGGGGACCATTATCTATCGATTGCACACCTCAGATCTCGTCCAAGTCGCTTTTGAAAAAATATGCCCATTTTAGGCCCATATTTGGGCATGGCACCACGGCGGCGCCACTGGGTCTGGGGGTACCAAACCCGGCCAAAAAGTTGGCCCACGTGGTGTACCTTTTGGGTCAACCGTTATCTCAGAAACGTGTTTTCCAAAAAATTTGGGTTGAACCCCCCCCCCCTTAACCCCCCATAACAGACAGAAAATGGCTGATTTCGGGATTCTGAAGTATGGTATGTCTTTCTTAGGTCGTCCATGGATGGCGTGCAAATTTTCAGCTCAATCGGCCAAAGCTTTTCGATTTCGGATCTTGGGTGCCTCAGAAATGAAGAACATCCTGGATAAAGAACATCCTGGATCACTGTTTTGAGAGGTAAAAATAGGGTTTTTTGGATTTTACAGGAAAACAAAGGAAAACTGGCGAATATCATTGGTTCAGTGGTTTCAGGCGCATAATTTATGACCAGATACACTTCTATTTGACCACCCATGAGGCATCTACGCCCAATAAGGGGCGAAAAAAGGCAGTTTTTAAGCCGAAAAACGCGATTTTTACCCCCCATAACAGACAGAAAATGGCTGATTTCGGGATTCTGAAGTATGGTATGTCTTTCTTAGGTCGTCCATGGATGGCGTGCAAATTTTCAGCTCAATCGGCCAAAGCTTTTCGATTTCGGATCTTGGGTGCCTCAGAAATGAAGAACATCCTGGATCACTGTTTTGAGAGGTAAACAAAGGAAAACTGGCGAATATCATTGGTTCAGTGGATTCAGGCGCATAATTTATGACCAGATACACTTCTATTTGACCACCCATGAGGCATCTACGCCCAATAAGGGGCAAAAAAGGCAGTTTTTAAGCCGAAAAACGCGATTTTAACCCCCCATAACAGACAGAAAATGGCTGATTTCGGGATTCTGAAGTATGGTATGTCTTTCTTAGGTCGTCCATGGATGGCGTGTAAAATTTTCAGCTCAATCGGCCAAAGCTTTTTGATTTCGGATCTTGGGTGCCTCAGAAATGAAGAACATCCTGGATCACTGTTTTGAGAGGTAAAAATAGGGTTTTGTTGGATTTTACAGGAAAAACAAAGGAAAACTGGCGAATATCATTGGTTCAGTGGTTTCAGGCGCATAATTTATGACCAGATACACTTCTATTTGACCACCCATGAGGCATCTACGCCCAATAAGGGGCAAAAAAAGGCAGTTTTTAAGCCGAAAAACGCGATTTTAACCCCCATAGCAGACAGAAAATGGCTGATTTCGGGATTCTGAAGTATGGTATGTCTTTCTTAGGTCGTCCATGGATGGCGTGCAAATTTTCAGCTCAATCGGCCAAAGCTTTTCGATTTCGGATCTTGGGTGCCTCAGAAATGAAGAACATCCTGGATCACTGTTTTGAGAGGTAAAAATAGGTTTTTTGGATTTTACAGGAAAACAAAGGAAAACTGGCGAATATCATTGGTTCAGTGGATTCAGGCGCATAATTTATGACCAGATACACTTCTATTTGGCTGTTTTTAAGCCCAAAAACGCGATTTTAACCCCCCCCCCCCCCCCCCATAACTTTTATGGTTTTATATTATTATGAGTTATGGTGTTAGAGTTACCTCTGCTACCAGTTTCTCCATGATGTGCGGGTGTCTGGTGAGTTCTGCCAGGCTCCACAGCAAGGATATCTTTGTGGTTCCAGTTCCAGCGGCGTACATCGCCATGAAGTCGTCCAGACATTCGTCTATATCCACCTTTCCACTCTTCTCATCCATATTCGCACCTGTGAGCATAAAATTTTCTTTAGTGTTCCGTCTCAGTTTGTTGTAAGACTCAAAACCTACCAAGGCTGCGCTGGGATGCTGACAGAATTGATCTTAATCATAGTATATCACCAAGCAGGAACCATCGTAATGTAATTGATTTGAAATGTAGAAATCTTACTTATGACGGAGTCAAGAATATCGTCCACTTGACCAAGTTTTCCATCATTTGTTCGTTCCATCACAATCTTCCTCCCCACGGATCTGACGTGTTTGATATCTGCAGCTGCTTTGAACAGCTTCTTGCGTGAGTCTGAGTCCATCAACTGAATGGGAAAGATCAAAATTCCTTGACTGTGCGATTAGAAATACGCAATCAAATAATGATTGAAATTCATCGACTGATTGATGGAGGTTTTTAACTCATACCAGTGTTAAGCGATTGAACTGTTTAGCAACGATAGCTTGAAGAGCCATTTGTCGACTTTTCGGATCCACGGATCGCAGAGAGTGAACGCTTTCTTCATTTGCACTGAATCCTACTTTGCTGATTGCGTCTGAAAACATTGAGCATTATCCTATAATCATTATTTTGCAGGGTGTTCGATATGAAATAGAACTTACAGTCACTAAACAACTCATCCTTTTCATCTTTTTGTGTGGCAAAGCAGCCATTTTGGCTCGAAACACTTTCTAAAGATGAAAATATGTTGCTCAGTGATCGGTGCTCCACATTTGAAAGTCGTTTCATCTTATAAACCCACATCATATTGACTCTCTCATTAACCTCACATTATCTTGACGTCCCATGCCTACCTGTTATCGTTTGAGCAACCATCAAATCTATGTCTATGATTTGTCCCGGATTTGCCTCCTTGGCTGCCTCTATCGCTGATACAAAGCCTGCTGCTACTTCGTAGAACTTATCAAGGAGTTTGTAAAGACGTTGTGTGCTGAAGGCTGGATCCATAATCTTCCTGAGGGGGAGGGTTTCTGTTTGGTATGAGATTTTAGATGGTCCCAAATAATCGAAATGATTCAATGAAAAGTAATACCATTTTCAGAGTTTTAGAGTAACTGAGATTTTAAAGGATATTTCAACCGACAGCGTTCTTAATATCTCACTTCTTATGTTTCCATATTGGTCCGCCGTCATCAGTCAGAATACTGTGAAATCCACAGAAACGAACCACGCCCATTCGTGAGGTATTAAACGAAAACTGCCTGCAATAAGAATAGGATTAGCACGAGAATCATGATGAACACTTAACATAATAAGAGACTCATATCAAAGTGAGATAGAACACTTTTTACAGATTATCTTCTTACTCTGCTCGCAAAGTAATAATTTGTTATGGCTCATGCAACACCTCAAAATTTCTTACTCTGCGAAGTATTCCCGCTGATGCTCGCTCGATCGTTTGAAGGTTTTGAAGTCGGACACAATGTCTCGTATAACCATGGGGTCTGCAAGACATATCCCCGCTGTCGTTATAGCCCAAAAATTGAATATTTTACCATATTCTCTTATCATATCCAGCCAGTATTGCCCAAGGCAGCCGTCATCCTTGATTCGTCTGAGAAGTGATTGAACGTTATCTTTCAGTTGGGATAACTGAAGGAATTATTCTTCTAAAGGACTTTTCACTCGATCAGTTTTAGGCTAATAAGTTTTAATAAATCCGATGTAGAATTACTTTAGTGTGTGGTCCTATTCCATCCCTCCCACTTCTTCTCCCCACTTCTTCACCCCACTTACTGTCTGATCTGGAGAGCATGTCCGAATATGAAGCTGGGTCTTGGAGGTCCAGGAATGTGAGAGTATTGCCTGAAATGCAAAACTTTTTCCAATTTCCAATCAAGAATTCCCGGTGAATTAAGGAAAAATTTCTAATCTAAGCAATTCAATGTTAGAACCTTCAATAATATCAATTTTTAAACGCAAGGAAATATTTCTGACACAAAAAGTTACATTTTTAATTGGTTCGCCCTCCTTACCAGTGCCTATAGTGCAGATAAAGAGCTTGTAAAGCTACAACACAGACAACCAACAAAATAAGGATTTCTAGCAGCATTTACCACGTTTATCGAACAAATATTGAAATTAAAACCTAAGTTGTGTTCCTGTGAATCAGCTCGAATGATGAATAAACGGCTAGTAATTTACTGGCCACTTTGGTAACAATGGGTTGCAGATTTATCCACCAACAAAAACACCGCCCATTTCTTTGGTTCCAGGCTCTATCTCATTTAGGTTCTAAATTCACTCTGACGAGGCTTATTTACGCCAACAATCGTCTATTTTACATCTTGATAATGACATCATTCTTAGAGTCTATAGTAGGGATGCGGCCTACAATGAATTAATGGACCATAGAATCACTCGGGGATATACAAACACTTAGATAATGCATTTACTTTAGTTTCTTTTTCATTGATAATTAATAATTACTGAGATAGTTACTGATAAGAAAATAGTGTTAATTGAAGTGATGCAAGACCAACAGTGCGAGAATCATTAAATTGAATGTATCATTCCCCCCCCCCCCTTTGAAAGTGGCAATAACGATGTTTTTAAGATATTTCTCTCGCTTAGATTAATCAATTTAGGTTCGAATAGGAACTGTTCCATGGTCATCTATTTTTGTTTGAGAATTAGAGTTAGAATAAAAGGATGTGGGTCCTGCGCGAGGAGGAGGATTGATTAAAGTGATGTTAGAAGTGATGTCAGGAGCGAAGTTGTGTCAGGGTGAAGTGGTGTCAGGGTGGAGTGGTGTCAGGGTGAAGTGGTGTCAGGGTGAAGTGGTGTCAGGGTGAAGTGGTGTCAGGGTGAAGTGGTGTCAGAGCGAAGTGGTGTCAGAGCGAAGGGTGAAGTGGTGTCAGCAGAACGAAGTGGTGTCAGGGTGAAGTGGTGTCAGAGCGAAGTGGTGTCAGAGCGAAGTGGTGTCAGAGCGAAGTGGTGTCAGAGCGAAGTGGTGTCAGGGTGAAGTGGTGTCAGGGTGAAGTTGTGTCAGGGTGAAGTGGTGTCAGAGCGAAGTGGTGTCAGGGTGAAGTGGTGTCAGAGCGAAGTGGTGTCAGGGTGAAGTGGTGTCAGGGTGGTGTCAGTGGTGGTGGTGTCAGAGCGAAGTGGTGTCAGGGTGAAGTGGTAGCAGAACGAAGTGGTGTCAGAGCGAAGTGGTGTCAGGGTGAAGTGATGTCAGAGCGAAGTGGTGTCAGAGCGAAGTGGTGTCAGAGCGAAGTGGTGTCAGGGTGAAGTGGTGTTAGGGTGAAGTAGTGTCAGAGCGAAGTGGTGTCAGGGTGAAGTGGTGTCAGGGTGAAGTGGTGTCAGGGTGAAGTGGTGTCAGAGCGACGTGGTGTCAGGGTGAAGTGGTGTCAGGGTGAAGTGGTGTCAGGGTGAAGTGGTGTCAGGGTGAGGTGGTGTCAGGGTGAAGTGGTGTCAGAGCGAAATGGTGTCAGGGTGAAGTGGTGTCAGAGCGAAGTGCTGTCAGGGTGAAGTGGTGTCAGGGTGAAGTGGTGTCAGGGTGACTGTGAAGTGGTGTCAGAGCGGAGTGATGTAATTTTAAGAGTGGAATGGTGTCATGGTGGAGTGATGTCAGAGCGAATTGGTGTCAGGGTGAAGTGGTGTCAGAGCGAAGTGGTGTTAAGAGCGAAGTGATGTCAGGTGGAAGTAGTGTCAGAGCGAAGTGGTGTCAGAGCGAAGTGGTGTCAGGGTGAAGTGGTGTCAGATTGAAGTGATGTCAGGGTGAAGTGGTGTCAGAACGAAGTGGTGTCAGGGTGAAGTGGTGTCAGGGTGAAGTGGTGGCAGAGCGAAGTGGTGTCAGGGTGAAGTGGTGTCAGAGCGGAGTGATGTAATTGTAAGAGTGGAATGGTGTCAGGGTGGAGTGATGTCAGGATAAAGTGGTGTCAGAGTGGAGTGGTATCAAATTAAAATGGCGCTAAAGTGGAAAGATGACAGGTTTCAGACTTTTGGGAAATGAAGTTAATTTATAGTCAAAATAAAACCATCGGTGTAAGGTGTTATTGCTTAACTATAAATTGTGATAACAAATATTCGTATTCATTTTGATGATTACTCGATATTAGCATTTGTCATTTTCCGGATAGTTAATGATAAATCGATCAATTTTTCAATCATAATCCATATCTTCAGATAAAGTTTCAGGAAATAAAAGTTTCATAACTGTTGGAATTGACGTCATGATTAGCCTTTCTTTAAATTAAAATCCAAGATGAAAAATGTATCAACCCCTGGGGCTTGTAATGATAATGAAATACCTATCTTAAAACTTTGAAACTGAAGAACAATCACTTCGGTGATAATCAAATTGAATCTATGTACAGCTGATGTGGAACATGAATTGTTCCTATAAATTGAGTAACGAATTTAAATTTATAATCATGGTAATACTTCGGATTATTTCCGAATATTATTAAACCCTATTATTGTTAAATACGGTTCTAAAACTCCAAATTCACTCGGGCGTATTCAAGATAACGTTTTGCACAGCCGCCTTCGGCTGTGTTCTAAGAATTGAAGATTAGGAATTCTCCCCGAATTCCTGGAATTAGGAGTGCCCAAAGTACGTTGTGTACGAAGTGTTGGAGGATACTGTGAGGGACTGAGGGTTCTGTTGGACGGTCGGCACGATCCCAACTGCGCTCTGAAAGGTTTTATATGCTGTAACAGGTTTTTCTACATGCGTTATCAATGTTGTGATCGTCACCCTATGACTGAGCACAAAATTGAAAGTACGATTGGTATTATTGAGTTCAATTTCCGACTTTAATCCTGAAGTTTAAACTAATATGAATGAAATCAATCTGGGAGCAGACAACCCAACTAACCTGTGTTTTCTTGCTGTTGCAGCCGTATCTGCTGGTATTTCCCTGCAGGTTCCTGTCCACTTTAGGCTTGGTGTAAGCGTGTCTCATGCTTGTGTCCTTGTAATAGTCCTTCTTGCAGGACGACCTGAGGGCTGACATCCGACGGTCTATCTCGGGGGCTTCTTCAGGCTGAGTTCCCAGGTAGTCGTACTGATGTTAAAGGGTTATTCAGGTTGAGTTCCCAGGTAGTCGTACTGATGGGGAGGAAATGTTAGGGGGTAGGGGGTTAAATGTTACCTGCACCTATCTCGACACGCATTAAAACGTTAGGAATAGGAATAACTATCACTGTTCCGATCTGCCCGCATCTGCCCCCATAGTCCCACCTGGTAGGAAGTAGTGAGTTGCTTCTTGAAGACATCCCTCAGTTTCTCCTCGTCCACAAAAACCTGCTCCTCCCTGGCCCCTCCCCGCGGGATCTTCCACTCCATGAACTCCCTGCTGGGGTGGGGGTTGTTCCGACGGAACCCACTCGATGTTGCTGAGAGGGGGTAGAGATGAGTGAGGAATAACCGGTTTTCGTTCTTCTAAATGTATATAAAGAAGCACAGTTATTTTCGCCCAATCAGCGGAAGGAGAGCGTCAGATCCAATGGCATGAAGTAGAATTAGACCGCCTAAAACTAGTTCCTGCTGTAATAGTGGTACCTCATACCTGAGTAGATTGGTTTGGGTTTGCTAAAATCCTTTTTGAAGTACTCTGCACCGTAGGAGGTGGCGTGTTCCATCTTCATCTGAAAATTTTGTGGAGAGTTTGTACTAAATTGCAAGGATTGTGGAATTGTGACATCTCAAGATCACGTAGATGCCACGCCTCTAAATCTATCAAAAAGTTATGACGTAATTCGATTTTATATGCACATTGACAAAATACGACGTGTCAATTTGACATTTTCGCTGTAGAAATTAAATCAAATCTAATGATTAACATGAAACATACGTCCACGACGTTGAACGGTGCGGTGTTTGGTCTGATGAGTGACGTTGGCTTGGTTTTGGATATGTCATTGAATGTGGCTTGGTAAGTCGTGCCTTTCTTCATCCTATGAGTGATGTGAACGGTGAGTTTTATGAAATGCTTGGTGAAATGAGCTTGGAGAATGAAGTGTTTAATAAATTGATTTCATGTGATATGTTGAAACTTTAGAATTAGAAGTAGGCGGTGCAGGCTCTTGATTTTAGAGTGTTTTGTAACTGACCTCGTTACCGTTAAAATGATAGAGCATGGTGGAGTGTTGTCTAGTAAAGATCTTATCAATTAAAAGTTCAAAGAAACTACGCCGAATGAATTTTGAACGTATTGAACAATAAACTGACTCCCACTCAATAAGCAACTGCTATTTCATGTATTTTTGTTTTAATTCTATTTTGTTTTAATAAAAAAGTGCTTCCAAAGCAACCACTAGACATTTTATATCTTGTTAATTTGATCCGACATAGTGGTATCAAATTGATGTTTTAAATTGGCTAGACGAAAAATTATATCATTTTATCGTCAAGGACAGTAGCAGTAAAAATATCAGCTACAGTAACAAGTAAAGTAATGCAAATATTTCAAGCATTTTTTCAATCAGCCGCAATATAACTCTTACTCACCCCTTTTGGTGCTCGGGACATAAACATGGTATTTATGTTTCTAGTTAAAAAGAGACTTCGTTATATAGGAATTTCTCGAAAAAACAGCACAACACAAGACAACACTTCGAAAGCAAATGGTCTACAACTATGATGTCCGACTATCGGCAGCCGTCCTGAGGAGGATTGCACGACAAACTTTCTTAAAAATAAAAATGCCAGCTCGGCAGTGCTTGTGATGCTCTTTGACCGTCAGGAGAACACATATGCAAATTATTTGCAAAATCATCGGCCTTCATAGCAAAATGCGACGAAAGTTTTGAAATAAAGATTGTTATTCAAAATGCTTCTGCTCCTCCTTCTAATTTAAAATAGATAATAGGCGTTCTACTTGACTGCAACTTATATGACTGAAGAGCAAAATTGAGATGAATATTGTTAACGTTATATATTTTTCAGATCTGTGAGTGCGGCTGTACGTTTTACAAGCTAACGATACATTGTGGTCACTGTCTGCAGCCTGACCAAGTTGGTGACGCAATTTCAGAGAGGTAACTGTTATTCTATTTAGCTGTCACACTTTCGTTATCACATTGGAATGGGAATCTTAATGTGACACTGGGAGTCTCGCTGTTGCGTCTGCTCTGTTACACTGTCAGCTTTGTAAAATTATAAGCATTTTGTAAATAAAGAAATAGAAGCACTTAAAAAGAAGCAAAACCCACAATAAAAACTTGTCCAGGTCGCAGAAATACATTTTCGACATTTAAATACCCTGCTCCTTTATAATAATCGCCGAACAATTCATGTTTATTCTTTTGCTTATTTGTTAGAAATTAGGTTTACTAAACTTCAAAATTGCGTATTTAAGTAAATAGATAAATTCAAAAACATATGTTGTTGATGAACTATCCATGACAATATACTAAACAACTTAAAAGTTATAGAGGAAATTAAATATTATTAAACTATAGCATCTATTTTGCTAGCATAAAAGGATTAATTATATAATCCTACATTATTAGGATCAAATTAATACTAAGAACTTGCTTTCAAGGTGTTATATGATGTCCAATATAGAACAAATTACATGCGCTATGTATTCAGGGTTCATTCATTGAATTTGCAGCACCGTTCCATAAATTTTGTAGGAATTTTTGATAAATAGCAATTTACGTTCACTGCTTTATTTAATTTTAATCAATCTTAAATTAATGGTACGAATGATAAGGGCAGTGAAAGTGCACTTACCTTTGTCGAAATTTTTGGTCTCCTGGTTGAACTCAAAGGGATTCCATTTCCGTCACGGAGTCCTTTAGCTATCTTCTTCAATAATGCTAGTACCATCAAAGTACCGATAGGATAATTGATAAATTCCGTAAAATATGAATTACATGGAAAATGATCATTCGATATCAGGAACTTTAGATTGCCTATGAATCGAAAATTGACTTGTCCGAATAATCATGTTTCACTTACTTACTAGAAGCTTGCAGCTAATTTTAAACAATAAAAAAACTCCAGTTTTAACAAAAATAAGTCTGACACCGCAAAATGATTCGAAACTTGTTGAGTTGTTTCAATTAAACGTCAAATCAAACTGTTTATGCGTCACTAACATGTCAAAATTTATTTTTTCTTCTCTTATCATCCATTGACCGATCTAGCGTCACGAACTTCAAGTCAAAAGCTTTCACGTGATTTTTCATATTATGGAGTGCACAATATTTTTAGGCTGTTCCAATATACACAACATATCAAGCATAATATCTACGTGTGTTTCGTGACAGTGACGCAGTATGACGTTGCTCAATGACTAATGCTCATCTTATGTGCGTGGTGTAATGGTGACACGTCTGACTCACGATCGAATGATCCGGGGTTCGATTCCCGTGCAATGGGCGATAGACTCATCGCAAACCTAAGCAGCCACACGGTTCACTCAGCCGAGTGTACTGGAAACTGTAGGAAGGTTAAATGAGAAGCTGCCCATGGCAACGAAGTCTCGGGCAATTTAAGTGCCTATGAATTACTCTATGTTAACCGTCACTGGCTTAATTATACTTGAATCCTTTGATCGTGTTATTGGCCGAACGGCCGTTAGAATAGAATTGAAACCTTGTAAAAAAATAAACCCTCGAATTGTTTGTTAAAAATCAATTTTCATTAAAAAACGTTATATAAAAACAGCACAGCAAAAATAGTAATAAAGTAATATATTCTCCGATCGCTTGTAAGATAAATTTAGAAATATAGATTCTTATTCCGTAGATTGTTGCACAAATAGATTTTTACACTTTATTTAAGACGGGTTGGTGTGAAAATGTCTTATATCATGCTCAGATTAAGATTCTTGATAGCAGATCAAGTTATTTACGTCCATAGAGATTCACAATACATCCATTGTTCGGATATCCCCGGGTATGAATTGTACGGTACTGTACCGGATAATTCGATCCAATCACAACTTCAATCAAAAATCAAAAAATATTGTAAAATACTATTTCCGTTATACCCAGTCCGTTCTACCCAGTCCTATTCCCGGTCGTCATTTGTCATTTTTTCATTGCAATAAAACTCCTATCCGTTATCCTGATATTCAACTTCTAGTCACCCAGTCCTTTCTTAGGTCATATCCCTGACTCAAGCCTCAGGTTTTTACAGTAATTGAGTAATTGTACCAATACAAAATTGACAGCACATTGCCAGTGAGCCAATCAAATTGACCAGTTAATAAGCCAATGATGGGCCTGTCAAGGTCCTGATTCTCAGAGCACAGTAGCGATCTCTATGGACAAGTCAGAGTAAGTAGCCGCCGTATTCCCGCTGTTCATGTACCGTGACACATCATACAGATGGTCAGGCAGATCCCACTTGCTGGTATCGCAGATCTGAGTGCAGGCCGCCGCACAGAAGACGGCCAGCACCAGGATCACTATCACGGAGATGAAGTGGGATGCCGCAAAGAAGATAAGGATGGATGAGAACACCACACCACACGCTCCTGCCCCCATACACAGCCCAAACATCAGAGTCCTGATGGTGGTAGGACACAACTCAGCCGTCCACAGGCCCAGGATCAGCTTAGCAGCGGTGATGGCCCACTTGGCTCCCACCAGGATGGCACACCGCTGCATGTCCCAGCCCTTCATGACGGTATAATCGACCAGAGAGACGCTCACACAGCAGATCAGGAAGGCCAGGTGGAAGATGTAGGCGTACTTCCTGCCCATCAGGAAAGCCAGGAGGGAGGCTCCCAGGAGGGCTGCTGGGAACTCCACTACCAGCGCCATGATGAAGTTAACCTTCTTCAGATCCGTTATAGAGGAATCCTCAGCCGGAACCCCGTACTTGTCAAGGGTCAGGAAGATGTGGTAGTAGACCATGCCTATCAGCACCCAGTTCAGACACAGGAACGCCCCGATTCTCTTGTACTTGGGTTTGAAGTAGGAGATCACTTTCTCCCGGACCTTGATGCAGGGAGCTGCGATCTGGGCTTCAGGGTATTCGTATCCGTTCAGGATTGCAATCTTCTTTAGGACCATGGTAGCTACATCATCCTGGCCCTTCACCAACAACCTGCAGACATCAATGATTAAATTATCGGTAGGTATGGAAGGAAATGAATAGTTGAATGTAGGCCACCACCTTGAGACTAGGCTTTAAGATTGGAAAGCATGGTGACGCATGACCTCTCCAGCTTTTGAATTTCATATCTTAATTACCATTTTTATAGTCATCCTATTTACTTGGTTGTTGCACTTACCAATATGGGGACTCAGGTACGGCAGCATATACGAATATGAAGACTAGTGAGACTATCCCAACGTACACCATCTTGTACCTCCAGTATTCCCACCTGAACATTTGCAGATTTATTAAATATCAGGAAGTCAGGGTTCCTTATTGAAAGTTTCATGTTAAAATTTCTTTGAAATTTCGATTTTCACTTATTTTACATCTTCTATCGGCTTCAAAGACGAATTTCCAGGTTTAATAATTATCCAGTTTGTGCTCCAGTGTCCATAAACAATATACAATTAAATAATAACGCAATTGCTTCGAAACTATGTTATAGAATTCGCGCCCTATAGAGCATTGTAACAATAGATCATTGCTTTATCCTTGATACAAAAGATAGCAATTGAGCAATTGGTTGAATAATCGTATGAGGGGTGTGTTTGCACATATTGCACTGCTGACTATGTGGATTCTGGATATCCATTGTACTGAGACAGGAACTATAATTGTATGGATGTGATGCGGTAGAAAGTCCCTGGTGAGCTACGATGAGATGATTGCAATTATTAGGAGCCGCTGGAAAGCGGGTCAGCCACCAAGTGAAACTCTGATCCTAGTATGACTTTCACCAACCTCTCATTGATGTAGAAGACGATAAGGAGCCCTGCTGCCCCGAAGATAGCCTGGATCCCCACTGCCAGTGGTCTAAACCTCCGAGCCACTAGCTCCACGATCCAACAGAAATATAGGAGTTCATACCCCGCTATACTGGCACCTGAAGATAAGGGTCAATGGTGTAACTCTTTTACACCATTAACAAACTGGAGTGTGGATAAATGGGCGAACACATGAACGCTCTCTTCAAACACAAGGAAATAACTTTTGGATAAGAGGAAGAAAAAGCCGGAATATTACAACCTGAAATAACTTGCCTAGGAGTATCCTGAGGATAACAAAGAGAATGTAATCCCTGGATGCTGCAGATATGACAGAAGCAACCATTGAAGTCAGCAGGGCAGAGAGAAAAGGAG
>WFMF01001064.1:0-13393 GCA_011033025.1 Beroe forskalii | reverse complement strand
AAATCTGACTGGTGTATTGTGTTTTGGTGTTTAATATAATGCAGATTGATGTCTTGAAGAAAGATTTCTTTTTAATTCAAATATGTCATTGTACCTTTCAGATTATATAACAAAGAAGCTGTTATTAACCACATACTTGATAAAAGCTCAAAGTCACATATCAAGAAACTTGCTGTGAGTGTTGCTTTTTGATGTTTCTTATTGTAACTCCTTTTGATAGGCTTGAAATTGAAGCGTCTGAGTTTTGGTGGATTGCTAGATTTGTTCAGTCCAAAACTGGCTCTTCTTTTGGCTCAGGATATCCCTTAGCAGTCACATTGCCTTTTCTCATGAGATGACTGGTGCTTGCCAGGTTCTGATGATTCGGGCACCATACCGTTAAATCAGAACATCGGTGAGATTCCCTGGAACGGAGCTTCGTTGCTGCTCCCGAGGCCGTAGTCTGTAGATTAGCTTGCTAATACTACAGCGATGAACGTTAAGACCAAGAAGCAACAAGTAGGCTGCCAACTTATGCTCTTGGAGTATAAGAACAACAAAACCTAACAGACTAGCGCTGTATCGTTTATTAGTCTTTTCTCTTAAAGTCAATAGTTCTTTGTGCTTTCAGCCGGATGAGAACTAAAAAATCCTCCAGATCTACCAGTGAGGTCCCAATCTGTCACACTAAATTCAAGTGATATTGGGGAATTTTGTTCAGCAGTTTGAAGTAGGGCTTCTTTGCCCTGCAGGCTCTGCCAAAATTTTAAATTTCACTACTCAAAAACATAGAATAAATTGAATCTGTACAATCCTCTACGAATCATTATAACTTAAATTTGATTGTAGAAAACAGTATTGTCAAGTTAAACACAGAAATATACAAATAACTAGTACAAGTATGCATAAGAATATAATTAATTAATCAAGAAATAATTAATTAATTAACCTTAACTAGTTTAAATGATATACAAGTATATTTACAAAATTAAAAAAAATAAATAAATAAATAATACTGTTAACAAGGTGTAAAACTAGCACTCCCAAAGTACTCCTAAATTTACTCCTTAATATGGCACCAATTGAGTTAAAATTAGAAGAAACAGCTTTAAAAGAGCATTAACTCTCAAGACTGAAAGACACTGGAACATGAATAACTATAAAATGAAAAAATACAATCAACACAAGAAATAATTGATTGAAATTAAAAATGTGATAAACATTGACCCAAACCCAATTTCAGACAAAATTAGTCCTTTCTCAATCTTAAACAAAACATACAAAATCAACATTGAAAACAGGGACAGTATACAAGTGAAAGAATGTGAATCAAACCTTCTAATCTTCACAGATGGGTCAAAAAAAATGAAAAAGGCAACACAGGAATCGGTATAACATTCAGTGAAGAAGAATAAATGAGGTAGCAGAACCACTCCCAACACACCAGCATTTACCAAGCAGAAGCAATTGCCATATGGAAAGCTAGCGAAATCATACGAAACAAAAACTTAAGTAATTTAAATATCGAATTCTACTCAGATTCACAAGCAGTACTTAAGTCTCTAATGAACAAACATACAAAAAATGAATTAATTAAAATGTGCCATAACTCACTTAATGAGCTGGGAGGAAATAACACAGTCAATCTCAACTGGATACCTAGCCACGAAGGTCATGAAGGAAATGAAATAGCTGACTACCTTGCTAAGAAAGGTTCCCTAAAACAAGTATCAAATCCGCTATATAATAAAGTAGTCAGGTCAAATCTGCCTCAAATTGGACGAAAATGTGGACAAATTCTACACCAAGCGATTTTGGTTGTTTTCTATGGTTTTTTGCATTAAAGATCGATCTGGAAGCTTTCCAGAGCTTTCCAGCGTGGGGAGGGTGCCGAAAAATCGATTTTAAGTTGAGCGTGACAGCCGACTTATGAAAATTCGTATCTCAGTCCAGGAAGGTCGTAGAGACTTCGTTTTGGGCGCAAAAGAATCGCAATGACCATGTTTATATACGACTTGCTAATAAACATACGCCCTAAAATGCTCACAAACCGAGTTATGGGCGAAAGACTGATTTTTGGGCCCCTGCGAGCCATCGCTGGGGCGATTTTTGTAACTTGGTCCAGGAAGGTCGTAGAGACTTCGTTTTTGGTGCAAACAAATCAGAATGACCATGTTTATATACGACTTGTTGATAAACATATGCCCTAAAATGCTCACAAACCGAGTTATGGGAGAAAAACTGATTTTTGGTCCCCTGCGAGCCATCGCTGGGGCAATTTTTGTAACTTGGTCCAGGAAGGTTGTAGAGACTTCGTTTTGGGGGCAAACAAATCGCAATGACCATGTTTATATACAACTTGTTCATAAACGTATGCCCTGAAATGCTCACAAACCGAGTTATGGGCGAGGGACCGTTTTTTGGGCCTTTGGGAGCCATCACTGGGGCGATTTTTGTAACTTGGTTCAAGGAGGTAGCATAGACTTCGTTTTGTGCGCAAACGAATCGGAATGGTCATGTTTATACACAACTTGTCAATAAACGTATGCCTTAAAATGCTCACAAATTGAGTTGTGGTCGAAAAACCGATTTTTTGGGCCCTTGCAAGCCATTGCTAGGACGATTTTTGTAACTTGATTCAGGAAGGTCCTGGAGACTTCGTACCGTTTTGGGTGCAAACGATTTGCAATGGGCATGTTAATATACGACTTGTTAATAGTCATATGCCATAAAATGCCCACAAGCCGATTTTTTGGTGTAAAACCGACCAATTTTTGGGGCCCTCACAAGCTGAAGCGATTTTTTAAACTTGGTTCAGGTAGGTCGTAGAGACTTTGTTTTGGGCGCAAAAGAATCGCATTAGACATGATTATAGTTTATATACGACTTGTCAATAAACAATAAACTTATGCCCTGAAATGCTCACAGAGTTATTAAGTTATGGGCAAGAAACCGATTTCTTGGGCACCTGCAAGTGGTTGCTAGAGAAATTTTTGTAACTTGCTCCAGGAAGGTCTAAGGTCGTATAGACTTAGTTTTGGGCACAAACAGATTGAAATGGTATTTTTGAAACCGATGGTAGGTTTGGCAGCAATGTACGAACAGCTATTGTGTCAAATGTTGGTTTATCCAAAGTGTGTTTCTCAACACAACCCCAGATTACTTTGTGGCTGATGGTGTGCCAGTTTTTTAATGAATCTTCCGATTTAGGAAGGTTTACGTTAGTGGACTTTTCACAAATTTGGGATCAAGATATTTCAGACTCACGCAATTACAGTACTGTTGTTACTTGTGAAGGACCTTTGGACGTTAGCTTTAGGCTGTTAGGTTGGAGACCACTGTTTCGTTTGAGCCCAAACGAAGTAAGACGAAGACTCCACGATCTTCCTTAACCAAGTTACAAAATTGCTCAAGCAATGGCCCGCGAGGGCCCAACAATTTTTTTCTGCCCATTACTCGGTTTGTGAGCATTTAAAATGATATTTTTTAACAAGTCGTATATAACCACCCACATTGTAATTCATTTGCGCCCAAAACGAAGTATCTACGACTTTCTTGAGTTCTTGAACCAAATCATAAAAATCGCCCTGGCGATGGGTGATAGCTTGAATTAGGGCTCAAAAAATCGGTTTTTCGCCGATAACTTGGTTTGTGAGCGCTTTAGGGCATATGTTCATAAACTTGTCGTATATAAATGTATAAATAAACATGGCCATTTCGATTCGTTTGCACTTGCACCCAAAACGAAGTCTCTATGACCTTCCTAAATCAAGTTAAAAAAATTCGTCCTAGCAATGGCTTGCAAAAAATCGGCTTTTTGCCCACAACTCAGTTTGTGAGCATTTTAGGGCAAACGTTTATTGTCAAGTTGTGTATAAACATGACCATTCCGATTCGTTTGCGCCCAAAACAAAGTCTCTGCGACCTTTTTGAACCAAGTTACAAAAATCGCCCAAGTGATGGCTCGCAAACGTCCAAAAATCGGTTTTTCGCCCATAACTTGGTTTGTGAGCATTTTAGAGCATACGTTTGTGAACAAGTTGTATATAAACATGTTCATTGCGATTTGTTTGCGCCCAAGAGGAAGTCTCTACGACCTTCCTGGACCAAGTTACAAAAATCGCCCCAGCGATGGCTTGCAGGGGCCCAAAAATCAGTTTTTCGCCCATAACTCGGTTTGTGAGCATTTTAGGGCATATGTTTATCAACAAGTTGTATATAAACATGGTCATTCTGATTTGTTTGCGCCCAAAACGAAGTCTCTAGGACCTTCCTGGACCAAGTTACAAAAATCGCCCCAGCGATGGCTCGCAGGGGCCCAAAAATCAGTTTTTTTGCCCATAACTCGGTTTGTGAGCATTTTAGGGCATATGTTTATTAACAAGTCGTATATAAACATGGCCATTGCGATTCTTTTGCGCTCAAAACAAAGTCTCTACGACCTTCCTGGACTGAGATACGAATTTTCATAAGTCGCTCGGCTGCGCTCAACTTAAAATCGATTTTTCGGCACTTTCCCCACGCTGGAAAGTTCTGGAAAGTTTCTAGATCGATTTTTCATGCAAAAAACCATAGAAAACAAACAAAATCGCTTGGTGTAGAATTTGTCCACGAAAAAATTAGGATTTGACCTGACTAAAGCACCATTCACAACATTTATTAATATCATTAACAAACACTACCATAGATCAATAGAAAACAGATTTATATATAGTGATATAAGCTGTGAGGCTAAGATACTTACATCTGGTTTAGTTAAAGCTTATAAATACAGGACAAATAAAATGACAAACAAAATCTTAACACTAAACTATGCGAAAATAAGTACTTTAATTAAAATATTATCCAATCATAACAACCTAAACTATCACATGACAAAAACAAAACAGAGTTATAATGAACACTGTGAATACTGTACAGAAGTAATGAAATACGTTGACTACAACTGGGAAGAGAACTGCCTAGAAACAGCGCATCATATACTGTGTAAATGCTCTTATTTCAGCAATAAAAGAAAAGAAATATTCAACAAATACCAATTTGATAGCATTGACGCTCTGCAAAGTAGTCATCTAATCAACAAAATTTTTCAACAACACCAATATTTTTGAAAGAAAGCCACAAATAACAAAAAGAAGCCTTTCCCCCAACAGAACACTATCTCACAAAACTAACAAACGTAGAAGCACACCTACACAAGGTAATAATAATAAAATACGACGATACACCAGCTGATTCAAGAAAATAATGGAAGGAGAGCAGGAGGGTCCTGACATTTCGATAATCACCACTCAAAATGAAATCCGTACCACTTTTTAAATACACTTATGTTACCGAAGGCAACCCAGCTCACGCCTTCAAAACTACACTTACCTTTATGACTTTTTGACCGACCCATGGCAATGTGGACAGAGAGAGTAAATCTATTTTTCTGTGCTTTGGACAGAGATATAGTTGACTCAAACTGTAGTGTGCAGCAGTAAAGGCGGCTTGTCTGGCCTAACACCCGGACCCCATTGCTCAGTGAAGTTCACCAAGCCAATGTCACTGAAATGCTGTTCCCAATAAAGCCAGAGCACCCAGTGGGTACCAGTGGCAACTTGCCGTCGCTATAAGTGGTGTCCCGTGGCCCCAGTGCTGGCAGTGCCCTTAAGGGTACTGTCCCCCTTACTTCCGAGTTTGGGGAACCTACAATACAATGCAAACAATACAATGACTGGTGCTTCCCCTTAGCATGAGCTAGTATAAGTTTGGGAAGCACAAGTATATTTGTGATTCATGTGCTATATAATATATTAACATAAGCGGCATTCACCATTTCATTATGAACTGTTTACAGGATGTTTCAGAGCTAAAATTAACTGACAATCCTACATTTAAAGGAGAAATTCATGCAGATTCTTACATTGACCATTACTCTGCACCTTTTGTTTGCCCAATAATTGGTCTGGAGATGAGTGGAAAATATAGGTTTGAAATTTTGGTTTATATTTTTAATTCATTACTCTCCTTCTACTGAATTGCCAATGAAGTTCATCAAAATTTATCACAACTAGTACAGAGTTCCATTAACTATTGTTTTATCTACATTTATCATGGTACAAATTATTTAGCCCCTTTCATAATGATCTTCAGTCTACTCCTGTAAATCTTTGTCATGAATTAATTAAATTGTTTTGCTTTCAGGTTCATATTTAACTGGGCTTGTAAGTGTGTCATGTCAGAGAAAGCCACTGTGGAAGTACCATCAGAAACTTGCCATCATGTAATGTATTATTACTTCTCCTGATAGAATTGGTTGCAAATTTATTAAAACAGCAGTTTCACATAGTTTTGATCCCCTACTGACATCCTTGATTTTCTGACAGACCATTTTATGACTTTAACATTATTTGACCTTTCTTGTAATAACTTAATAATTTATTCAGACCAATAGGTCAAAATGTTTTCCAATTGATATTCTGATTGAAGCAGTAATAGAAATAATGGGTGGACTTGTAATAAGATCTATTCTCAAAATTGTATATTAAGCACTTATATTAATTCCAATTCAGTGTGGTGGACCGATTGAAAAAGACAACATCATTGTTATAAATGGTTCTGAAGATGATATTGCTGAGCTCTCAGAACGAATAATACGGCTGAAAGAAAAAGCAAAGCAGGACAAAAAGACAAGAAAAGAGGAGGAATGTCAAAAAGGAGAATCGGTCAAAAAGAGCTCAAAAGGAAGTAAAATGAAGCACAAGAAGCCCTGTTCTGATGATTTGACTAATGGTGTATCAAGTAAGAAACCAAAAACAGAAGCCAATGATAACTCTTCCAGTAGTGTCAAGTTTGAAGAATCTGCATCGTATAAAAAACTGTTTCATAAGAATGGTGGTAAGAAAGACAAAGCGCACTGGGTTACATATAACCCATACTACAATTGAAGTTGATAAATTGGTGTCTATTGATGTCCTATCAATCAGCATCGTGTATTAATGCTGATGCATTAGATCAGAATCGGAGTACCAGTGTAAACTTCAAAACAAAATTAAGTACCAACATCTAGGGGATATTTCGACAACTTCTTCGTGTCATACATAATTAAATATTGTAAAGAAATCCTTCCTGAGCCAAATCCTGTCCTTACTGATCAGAATCATTTTAGGTGTTAGAAAATCAAAAGATTTGAGAGTAAATTGCCTGAATTTGAACAGTATGGGATCGTTCACATTTTAAGTAATCAATTATTGGCCATTTTCAAACCCCTTCTCTCCACAATCATGGCTTAAGCCCACCCCCGTGTACTTGAGTAGACAACGTAGAAAATCATTGATTTTTCAATTTTGAAAGATTTTGGTAAAATTCATGCTTAGAAATGTTGCTCCTGCGTCAGTATTCTGAAAATTTGCCAAAAATACCGGCGATTGTGCCAATGCCCAATTTGTGGCAAAAATTGGATATTTTGATTACTTAATCAACCACTGAACCCCCCTTCAAGTTATACAACGTAATAATTTGAAAACACCCCCTCTCCCTAGCTGAATACGTAATATGTGAACGATCCCTATTAAGTATGTTGTGAATGGTTTCAGCAATATCGTTTATAATTATTATCAGATAACGTTCACAATAGATTTGACAGTGTTTTACTGTAATACTTATTACTTGTGTTAGTATTGCAATTCATTGATAATTGTATTTATTAAACCCAGTGATTATTGAATTTAATCATAATTGACTGCTCATTATGGTTGCCCATATAATATGAAAAATTGTTTAAATTCTTTTATTTTTTGTTGCTAAAATGCCGATAATCTAAAATGATCATGTTTGTTATTGACTGCTATTTTACTAATTGTCGTATTTCTTGAGTTTCCTGGTAAAGAGCATAATGTCATTCAAACCTTTGCTATGAAATGTAACTCCATACCCTACATAGAGCCTAAATGAGGCATTTCCGAAGCCAATGATTTAGTGGTTTACATCAAATTATTTCCTATACCGTTGCAATCTCAACTATTCCCTTCATTTCCTACAACTTAACACCTAACCCCCCTGCTTCCTTCCTAGCAATATGTTCACTGTTGGTTACACCCTAAGTTCCCTCCTAACTCACCTTGCTTCCTCATAGCAATATGTTCACGGTTGGTTACACCCTAAGTTCCCTCCTAACTCACCTTGCTCCCTCCCTAGCAATATGTACACTGTTGGTTACACCCTAAGTTCCCTCCTAACTCCCCCTGCTTCCTCCCTAGCAATATGTTCACTGTTGGTTACACCCTAAGTTCCCTCCTAACTCACCTAACTTCCTCCCTAGCAATATGTACACTGTTGGTTACACCCTAAGTTCCCTCCTAACTCACCTAACTTCCTCCCTAGCAATATGTACACTGTTGGTTACACCCTAAGTTCCCTCCTAACTCACCTAACTTCCTCCCTAGCAATATGTACACTGTTGGTTACACCCTAAGTTCCCTCCTAACTCCCCTTGCTTCCTCATAGCAATATGTACACTGTTGGTTACACCCTAAGTTCCCTCCTAACTCACCTTGCTCCCTCCTTAGCAATATGTTCACAGTTGGTTACACCCTAAGTTCCCTCCTAACTCACCTAACCCCCCTTGCTTCCTCCCTAGCAATATGTTCACTGTTGGTTACACCCTAAGTTCCCTCCTAACTCACCTTGCTTCCTCATAGCAATATGTTCACTGTTGGTTACACCCTAAGTTCCCTCCTAACTCACCTTGCTTCCTCATAGCAATATGTTCACTGTTGGTTACACCCTAAGTTCCCTCCTAACCCCCCTTGCTCCCTCCCTAGCAATATGTTCACTGTTGGTTACACCCTAAGTTCCCTCCTAACTCACCTTGCTTCCTCACTAGCAATATGTACACGGTTGGTTACACCCTAAGTTCCCTCCTAACTCCCCTTGCTTCCTCATAGCAATATGTACACTGTTGGTTACACCCTAAGTTCCCTCCTAACTCACCTTGCTCCCTCCTTAGCAATATGTTCACAGTTGGTTACACCCTAAGTTCCCTCCTAACTCACCTAACTCCCCTTGCTCCCTCCCTAGCAATATGTTCACTGTTGGTTACACCCTAAGTTCCCTCCTAACTCCCCTTGCTTCCTCATAGCAATATGTACACTGTTGGTTACACCCTTAATTCCCTCCTAACTCACCTTACCCCCCTTGCTCCCTCGCTAGCAATATGTTCACTGTTGGTTACACCCTAAGTTCCCTCCTAACTCCCCCTGCTTTCTCCCTAGCAATATGTTCACTGTTGGTTACACCCTAAGTTCCCTCCTAACTCCCCCTGCTTCCTCCCTAGCAATATGTACACGGTTGGTTACACCCTAAGTTCCCTCCTAACTCACTTAACCCCCCTGCTTTCTCCCTAGCAATATGTTCACTGTTGGTTACACCCTAAGTTCCCTCCTAACTCCCCCTGCTCCCTCACTAGCAATATGTACACGGTTGGTTACACCCTAAGTTCCCTCCTAACTCAACTAACCCTCTGCTTCCTCCCTAGCAATATGTTCACTGTTGGTTACACCCTAAGTTCCCTTCTCAAGTGGTTGAAGTGTGGTGACCCCTCACCTCCCCATGGTCCTAGTAACGTCCTCCTTGCAACCCACCTCCCTCCCTGGATTGTGAAGGAGGAAAGTAGGGAGGTCTTCGAGGACCTGTTCAGTGTGTATGATAATGACGTCATCATCAACTATATTCCCAGCTGCAGTAGTGCTAGGATCACTTTCTCTGATATTGTGAGTATGATGAGTTATGGTTACCTTGGTGAATTGTTACTCGTGAGTAGGTCAGAGTTGATTAATGAATATATACCTCCTGAATGAATATATACCTCCTGGGATTGTACTGATAGAATCGTGAAACACTTGTTGCTACTGGTTTGTACTGTCAAGTACACTAAGTTAAGTAAAGTGAACTTGACCAGTATTCACCAAGATCAACTTCTTTCTAGATTGTACGGTGGTCGGTGGCATAGTAAGTAACACTGGTTTCTATGGTTACTGGTGACTTGTTACCATGGTAACTGGTGTAAACCTATCATTACTCTCAGGACTGTGCTGTAGCGTGTAAGAAGGAACTCTCCGGCCTTCAGATCGATGGTGACAACAAACTGAAACTGAGTTACACCAGTCTGGGGTATATAGACAAGCAGCACTTAGAACTTCCTGCTGCTACCAAACAGTTCCTTATCTCCCCTCCCTCATCTCCCCCAGTCGGTATGTTTACAACAAACACTATACATTATACACGCTACATTATACATTATACATACTAGCAGAACCCATGGCCTCCGGCCATCGTTCACAATGTTTTCGCTTCAGCAATTCGTACAGTATAATGCAGTACTGTAGTTCTTATCAGTGATGAGGTCATATTTTAATCGGGTGTGCCTACACCTCTATGTGATGTCTATATGTCAGGTGGTGTCAAACGTCACTGGTACTCTGGTATGAACATTCCGATCATCGGCAATCGGCATGCTTGATTGGGTACTGAGTGGTGTCAGAAAAATCTGTGGCTATATATAAGCCACCGGACAGACAGAAATCATAAACCGGACAGACAGATATATATTTATTTATTTATTTATATATTTATATATGAGGAAGAATTATAAGTAGTAAGATATTCAGTCGGTCAGTGGAGGAAAATAGGATATGTATGCACTATACATTATACATAGTGAATATAAATGATTCACAATGCATAATGTACAGTATACTCTTCGCTGATCGCTCTCGGCTCTAAGATAAATTTTGGGAAGAATGCAATTTATAGATTTATTCTATACAAAGAGAATTTCCAGACAGCATGTATATTGTATCCTATACATGTTGTCTGGAAAGTTTCACTATACAAAATAATTGTCGCTTGTGGCATTTTTTGGGATATTCGGAGATTTCCAAAGGCTTCTTTTAATTAAATTATATGAAATCAGAAATACATTCCTCAATCGGAAAACTTTTTTTCAACATGAGACCGACATAAAATCCAGGGAATAATTTGACAGGTCTTGCATAAGTTAACTTTAATAGTCTAATGTGTTAACTGCAAATTAGCACAATGGTCAACACATCCTGTTCACTATCCACTACAATCACAGCACAAGCCACAACCTATTCAGGTTTATAGCCTGCTAATTAACACTACAGTTAACGTAACCTATTCCAACAGTTAACGTAACCTATTCACTATTCAGGTTTATAGCCTGCTAATTAACACTACAGTTAACGTAACCTATTCAGGTTGGGAACCTGTGGTTGAGATGGAGCCTCATGTTGATGAAACCCTGATTGCTGCTATTGAGAAACTGGGCGGTCAGAACTTGGTAAGTTTTGAGTGGAATTAAGAAACTCGAAAACATATATTTATCAGGATCTAATCAGTGTATTGGAATTTTCTCGAAGCAGCAAATGGAATTTGGTTTGAAAAACCTGACAATGGGTGCTAGATTTCGACCATAAAAGTGTATAAAGTACATATCGCGCGCTGTACTGTGATGTTGGTCCTCTGCCTTTATATTAAGCTGCAAGTTGCACACTGGAAATTAGATTTTAATTCGCAGCTGATATAAAGCCACCAAATACCATTAGTTCTGGCAAATAGAGAGTTCTGACAAATATTGAGTTCCGGTGAAGGTAAGTGTGGTGGAAGTAGAGTGGTCTGGGTGCTGTTGACAGTCTGAGAGTGTACTGCGTACCTACATACCAACAACAAACTGACCTCCTCAGCCTCTAACTGTTAAAAAGTTTCACGTCACATTTTCCTGCTTTTGTTAAATATAATAATATTCTATTATAATTCCTGACCTCTACAGAATATACTGAAGTCGAGAAAATTCTTTGTAGCGAAAGCAATATATTTTACACTGTCTTCCCTCAAAGGAATTTTCAAAGCTAGAGAATTTGAATAAACACACACGCCTGGTAATAAGGTAGTTAGCAGCTGACAGGCCTAGGCTGATAAATGCAATGAATCTCCTCTGAAGCTCTACTGCATGTGTGCAGGGTAGGAAATGTACTGGAAATGTATATTTGTATAGTAATGTATACGTATTGCTTTCATCACCTTTTCATGTAAAGTATGTGTATAGGGTCATGTTGAAAGCTGTCTTGACACATTTGAGGACCGATTTTTACCCATTTTTCACCTCAAAATGTTAATTACGTTTTATTTGTACTTATACTCATAATTTTGAGATGATACTTCATGACACTATTACACAGTGGTTAAAATGTCTTATGATACCAATTTTAGGTCTGTATCTCAACCACTGTGGAGCCAGTGACTAGAATTAACCAGGTTTTTGTTCACGGGATTCCAGAGAGCAGCATTAGGTTAAACATAATTTTTCAAATTGATTCACCTCTGGAAATGCATTGAGAACATACTTCACCCTGGTTGAGTAACTTTTGGTTACTCAACTGATGTGGAGCATCCTTATGAATGAAAGGCGATTTTTAAATGTCCACAGAATCAAAAGTTAAGTGAATAGAGATGTCAAACCTTTGTTAAAAACTAAAACAAATATTTATGATTACAATTTTGAATGATTGAAATGTGTAACAGTCCTCAACCAGCGTGGAGCTGCATTCTAATAAACAGAATGCTAATGGAAAGTGCTTCAAGTTCAATTTAAGTTGCATTTTTCAACCAGAGAGGGTCTTTGATCACTATGGCAGTCCAGACATAGATAGAAAGTAAGTCATGTGACTCCTTATAGGTATCCTCAACCAATGTGGAGCCTTTTATTCACAAGTGAAGATGTACAAACCTATCGTCTCTTTCTAAGAAGAGGTGTGTGTCTGTTAAAGGTTTTAAATCAAACATAAAATATGATTCATTGATACTTTACATTAGACCAGCTCTGATGTGTCCTTACTCAACCATGTGGGAGACAATTGCGGCGCGAATTGATCATCTATAATCCAGCTTCAATATACAATTTTACTACTACTGTATTTAGAACAACAGGAATGATCCAGAGATGTTTTGTACTGCTGTTTGAAAACATGTGAGTTGAATGGCATAAACTCAACCAGTGTGGAGCTTGCTGTCATGCAAGTCTGGGACATGATTTGTAACCTACTGGGCTAACGTGATATGTAAGAGTTTTTGGGTGATTTAGTGATGATGTGATTCGTTGACGTAATCACAAAATCTTGTCGTTTTGTTTTGTCTGTGGCATATCATAAAACTCGTACCAAGTGGAGCAGTCTCTCAAAATATCTAAATAACTATCTAACCTGCTGCAAAATCAATTAGGTACTGTTTCTGTTATTTGTTGCATGAGTTTTTATGTGTGACTTGTTTTATGTCTGTGTTAACAACAGCTCCACATGGTTGAGAGTCTCATTCATTCCTTGATTGTTTATTTTTGTTGTTTGAACACTCATCC
>WFMF01001063.1:0-13492 GCA_011033025.1 Beroe forskalii | reverse complement strand
GCTAAAATCCCCAAAGCCATGAGACCTCTTTGTTGATATTTTAATTGGGCAAAATTCCGAAAAAACCCATGACAAGAATGGAGGGGAACCTTTTGTAAAATCCTGAAAAAACCCTAAACACTTTTAAAAAAACAAAAAAATGTTTTAGAACCCAACCTTTTTCCCAAAATCCCCCAAATTTAAACCCAATTTGCCTTTCCCCAACCCTTTTCCCCCCAAATTTAAAATAACCGGAAGGGAAACCCAAAAATTTTGGGTTCCTCCCAAACCCCTTTGCCTAAGGTTGGGGACCTTTTTTTCTAAAAAATTTACCTTTTAAAATTTTAACGGTTTTGGCCACCCAAGGAGGGGGGGGTTCCATTAAGATTTTAAAAGGCCTCAAATAAAAAAAGGGGAATTTTTTAAGGGTTTTTTCCCTTAAAAAGGAATTTTAAATTCCTTTTTACCACAAAAAATGTTGAATCGGACGATAGTCCCCGAATTAAGGAAAGAATTATTACTAGTCGGTCCCAGCTATATCTGGTCGGGGGTACAAGAGGTATAATAAGGATGTTCAAGGAGAAGTGAAATAGATTAAAGGAGAGCGAGGAAACTATATTTGTTTCGATTTTGGACGTACGACACACTTTCATTGCATAATACGCTCTCCTAATCAGCACTATCGCTATTGTTTTGTTTTTTTCTGGTATGTTAACAGCTACCTCCTTAACAAGGAACTCTTCCTCTTATTCAAGATTCATCTAAATCAGAGACTGTCTGCCACTCTAGAGAGTGTGGCGACTCTCCAGGTAAGTGGTACTCCTTTACGCATTGGATAACTCTCCTAAAATTTAGAACCATGGGCGCAAAGACACAAGAAAAAGGAAGGGAAAGAATACATCGGGTAAAATTTTTGCTAACTGGGGAAGTGCATATAAATGTAATGGACGCTAAGACACTTACTAAATTTTTTAGAACATACATACCTATAAACCAGCAAACTCACTTAAACAGATACCTAAGCTACGAAATAGTTCAAATTGAGGAAAGTAAAGGGGGAATGGGGGACTAATTTGGGAAACAAAAGGGGGTACGTAGATTGTCCGACGTCATCTGACCCCCTCGCGGGGATCAGACAACATCTGGCAATACAAAGGAGAGTATTCCATAACTAAGCCCATTGCCAAATTATCCCAATTTAAGAACGGGATTTACTCGGCGAGCCTTGGCTAGCTCAACCAAAAAAAAAGAAAAAAAAAGGATGTTCCATGATCTCAGATGTGTGTATGCCTACTCTGCAGAACCTTATTAGCGGGGGCGGGGGAGGGGTTGGAGAAAATATCAATGTTTCAGGAAAAATTCACAGCCAGGAACACCTATTGGGAACCTTCCCCGCCAAAGTAACATTGAAAATTTCAAATCGAATCCAACAAATTCTGTTATTTTGAAAGCTTGTTCAGCTTGATTCATTGGTTCTCCACTTGTCATTTTGGCTGAAAGTACCCTTCAGAGATTACTAAATTGATTGGGTTGGATACACAATGAGACAGCATATATGATATTATAGGTGATGTTTCCGTATTACCACATCCTGAGCCTTCAGAGATGATTTATAGGCCAATGAGAGTGAATATTCGATTCGTTCATTGTACATGTAAGACCCCGATATGTCACCCGTACCGATTTGTCACTGGAAGTGTAATAAATATACCACGTGTTGTTACTTCATGTATCCGACAGAGGACTAATTTGACTGACTACAGACTCAACTTCAGTCGACAAATCGGTGCGGGATTCCAAAACTCAAACACCAGTTTGTCATCCTCGTACCGATTTATCACTAGATGTTGTAGTGAACCTCATATAATAAAATATACCTACACTTTTGCATGGTACCTTTATAATAAATTACCCTAAATTACCCTAAATAAACGTTAAGCTGTCCTATGAAGATCGATATAGAATCATGCTATCAGGCGCAAACATGGAAATGGAATGCAGGAATAATCCTTCCATGAAATTACCATATGCAATAGTGTAGGTATATTTTATCATATGAGGTTCACTACAACAAATCGGTACGAGGATGACAAACTGGTGTTTGAGTTTTTGGAAACCGCACCGATTTGTCGACTGAAGTTGAGTCTGTAGTCAGTCAAATTAGTCCTCTGTCGGATACATGAAGTAACAACACGTGGTATATTTATTACATTTCGAGTGACAAATCGGTACGGGTGACATATCGGCGTCCAAAAGTACATAACTGCGAGGTTCATTAATGTGATATCTAGGCCCGCTTATTTTGCACCCCCCTGTTAGCAAAAAATTCTCAAAATTGCCACCAAAGTTCCCCCTGGTAATTAGGCTCTGCAGAGTACCTTCAATAATGAACTCGGTACGCCTCTTCCATTATCTAACTAAAAGAGTCTCGGCTTCTTCTCGACCATGTAAGTTGCGGTATACAGTAACCATATTGACATGTAACTACTTACAACTTGTAGAGTGCGCACCTTGTAAATTGTCTCATGGGTACCATACAGTAGGTACATTGCAAAGAATGTATTTTACCGTAGAAGAATTAATCAACAGATAGCCATGGCAGCAGATAACTGCTGATTATCAGAGACTCAGACTATGATGCTTTCTGGGACTATCAGTAGTCAGTACATGCCTGATATTCTCTTCACACCCATCTCAACTCTTGTTATCGTTTCAAAGTGCTAAATATTTAGTTTCTAGTTAGCAAGCATCAATAGTATTTACTTATTTATCTGTTTCAAGTGAATCATTTCAGAGCTCATCTTGTACATATGCCAAGCATATTATGCATATCGTAGGATCGCTTTCAATCTTCCTATAAGATAAAATTAGTGAAGAATTTCATCATAACATCTTGGATGTACCTAATCGTGACTGTTTAGTTTCAAGACACTGAGCGACAAACAGTGCGCCTCAGAATACTTAAAAAAGCTAAATCCTTCCAAACTTTGGTACAAGCTCCCACCAACCAATCTCCAAACAACTAGTGATAATCACAAGGTCCAATGCGCATGCCACATTGATTCGATAGTTATTGAAGCATACCCTCACATTCAAGATCCGCTGCTGAAACAGTGACCGACTGCCCTTCAAACACCCTGCTAACTACTAAGTGCAAAATCAGATGCAAGGCAAGTGAATCATTACGGAAAATGATATGATTAATGGTCAATGTTCCCAAACGGCGTTCTCAATTTCTCAGCGAGAATTTCCAAAAAAGTAAAGATTCTATAATTGTTCTAAAATTTACAATAGCTGACAGAATGAAACTCCACAAAAATCCTCTCGTTTCTTCTCAGTATAGCTCGGTTATCTGACCTTTTACAACTGAGTTACAATATCATTGACATGTAAATGTTAAGTTTTCAACAGCTCCTGCCTCCTCATTTGGAGAGAAAGACGATGTTCATACTTCTTACAGCTTACCAATGACACTATTGTTGCTTTTTTGTTGAGAGCTTTAGGCCTACCTCAATCTACCAATACGCCATGAATCATTATAATGTAAGGACACTTTTGTGCATTTGAAGTTTCTAACATCCACACAATATAATAATAAGCCTCTCTAAGACAATGCTTGCGAGCTATCACGGCATATTTATAAATGATCATTTCATTACATGTTGAGCATGCAACGGAGACAATAGTATTGTTTATTTGAATGGTATTTACTGCAGCTTTGGACGGTGTTTTGAAACAATCTGCATAATAAATGCAGATTAGCACTGCACCTGCTACAAGCAATGAGAAACACTGAATTTTCTGATGATTGGCTGCTTACCTACTCCTATACGTGCAAAATGTAGGCAGGGCATCTTACATGTCATAATAAAAAGTAGAATCTTAAATATTATTATTGTCATTATTATAAGCGATAAGTTTAAATAATGGATTATGTGCGAATCACTTATTCAAATATGCAAGCTCGACAGCAAGTGGCGCTCAGATTTGACAAACTATTAGGTGACCCTGGGTGACTGAGTTCGGAAAGGATGGTAACGCAGCAACCTCAGTGTTTTTACAGAAAATTAATCCACAATGGCCACGATGCGTACAATGAAAGTAGTCTTTTATGACAGTAGGAGCTAAGATTTTCGCTATTTCGGCAGAAATTGCTTTTTTAGCCGAATTAAATCAAAACTTAATAACACTGAAAGCGCGCTGCTTTAGAAATGTGGAAGGAAATATAATGGACTTCATGAAGTCCCCCACTTCATCAAATCTGCTAAAAGTAGATACTTTTCAACCCCTCCCTATTCTAAAGCCCTCCCATTTACCTTCCCCTATTCGTAGCCCACAATAACCTGGTTGAGGTTCTCCTCCCATTAAACCCCGGGCCACTAATCTAGGTTTACCCCCAATCCTTACTCCATAACCCCCACTGACCTGGTTGAGGTTCTCCTCCCATTAACCCTCCCCACTAATCTAGGTTTACCCCCACCCCCAATCCTTACTCCATAACCCCCACTGACCTGGTTAAGGTTCTCCTACCATTAACCCTCCCCACTAATCTAGGTTTACCCCCACCCCCAATCCTTACTCCATAACCCCCACTGACCTGGTTGAGGTTCTCCTCCCATTAAACCCCCCCACTAATCTAGGTTTACCCCCAATCCTTACTCCATAACCCCCACTGACCTGGTTGAGGTTCTCCTCCCATTAACCCCCCCCCCACTAATCTAGGTTTACCCCCACCCCCAATCCTTACTCCATAACCCCCACTGACCTGGTTAAGGTTCTCCTCCCATTTACCCTCCAACATGTTTAAGGTTCTCCTCCAATTAACCCTCCCTCCACTGACCTGGTTGAGGTTCTCCTCCCATTAACCCCCCCCCCCCACTAATCTAGGTTTACCCCCACCCCCAATCCTTACTCCATAACCCCCACTGACCTGGTTGAGGTTCTCCTCCCATTTACCCCCCAACATGGTTAAGGTTCTATCCAATTAACCCTCACTCCACTGACCTGGTTGAGGTTCTCCTACCATTAACCCTCCCCACTAATCTAGGTTTACCCCCACCCCCAATCCTTACTCCATAACCCCCACTGACCTGGTTGAGGTTCTCCTCCCATTTACCCCCCAACATGGTTAAGGTTCTATCCAATTAACCCTCCCTCCACTGACCTGGTTGAGGTTCTCCTCCCATTAACCCCCCACTAATCTAGGTTTACCCCCACCCCCAATCCTTACTCCATAACCCCCACTGACCTGGTTGAGGTTCTCCTCCCATTTACCCCCCAACATGGTTAAGGTTCTATCCAATTAACCCTCCCTCCACTGACCTGGTTGAGGTTCTCCTCCCATTAACCCCCCCCCACTAATCTAGGTTTACCCCCACCCCCAATCCTTACTCCATAACCCCCACTGACCTGGTTGAGGTTCTCCTACCATTAACCCTCCCCACTAATCTAGGTTTACCCCCACCCCCAATCCTTACTCCAAAACCCCCACTGACCTGGTTGAGGTTCTCCTACCATTAACCCTCCCCACTAATCTAGGTTGCCCCACCCCAATCAATCCTTACTCCATAACCCCCACTGACATGACCTGGTTGAGGTTCTCCTCCCATTAACCCCCCCCACTAATCTAGGTTTACCCCACCCCCAATCCTTACTCCATAACCCCCACTGACCTGGTTGAGGTTCTCCTACCATTAACCCTCCCCACTAATCTAGGTTTACCCCCCACCCCCAATCTGACCTGGTTGGTTCTCCACCATTAACCCCCACTAATCTAGGTTTACCCCCACCCCAATCCTTCTCACTGACCTGGTTGAGGTTCTCCCATTAACCCTCCCCACTAATCTAGGTTTACCCCCACCCCCAATCCTTACTCCATAACCCCCACTGACCTGGTTGAGGTTCTCCTCCCATTAACCCCCCCCACTAATCTAGGTTTACCCCCACCCCCAATCCTTACTCCATAACCCCCACTGACCTGGTTGAGGTTCTCCTACCTCCTCCCATTGGTTTACCCCCCTTACCATAATCTAGGTTTCACCCCCACCCCCAATCCTTACTCCATAACCCCCCACTGACCTGGTTGAGGTTCTCCTCCCATTAACCTCCCCACTAATCTAGGTTTACCCCACCCCCAATCCTTACTCCATAACCCCCACTGACCTGGTTGAGGTTCTCCTACCCCCATTAACCCTCCCCCCACTAATCTAGGTTTACCCCACCCCCAATCCTTACTCCATAACCCCCACTGACCTGGTTGAGTCTCTTCTCCCATTTACCCTCTAATCTAGGTTTACCCCACCCCCAATCCTTACTAACCTCCCCACTAATCTAGGTTTACCCCCACCCCCAATCCTTACTCCATAACCCCCACTGACCTGGTTGAGGTTCTCCTACCATTAACCCTCCCCACTAATCTAGGTTTACCCCCAATCCTTACTCCATAACCCCCACTGACCTGGTTGAGGTTCTCCTACCATTAACCCTCCCCCCCCCCACCCCTAATCTACCTAATCTAGGTTTACCCCACCCCCATAACCCCCACTGACCCATTAACCCTCCCCCACTAATCTACTGGAGGCCCCCACTGAACCCAGGGTTTCTCCTACCATTAACCCTCCCCACTAATCTAGGTTTACCCCCACCCCCTTACTCCAAAACCCCCACTGACATGGTTGAGGTTCTCCTCCCATTAAACCCCCCACTAATCTAGGTTTACCCCAACCTCCTTACTCCATAACCCCCACTGACCTGGTTAAGGTTCTCCTCCCATTAAACCCCCCCACTAATCTAGGTTTACCCCCAATCCTTACTCCATAACCCCCACTGACATGGTTGAGGTTCTCCTCCCATTAACCCCCCCCCCACTAATCTAGGTTTACCCCCACCCCCAATCCTTACTCCATAACCCCCACTGACCTGGTTGAGGTTCTCCTCCCATTTACCCTCCCCACTAATCTAGGTTTACCCCCAATCCTTACTCCATAACCCCCACTGACCTGGTTGAGGTTCTCCTACCATTAACCCTCCCCACTAATCTAGGTTTATTCCCACCCCCAATCCTTACTCCATAACCCCCACTGACCTGGTTGAGGTTCTCCTACCATTAACCCTCCCCACTAATCTAGGTTTACCCCCACCCCCAATCCTTACTCCAAAACCCCCACTGACCTGGTTGAGGTTCTCCTCCCATTAACCCTCCCCACTAATCTAGGTTTACCCCCACCCCCAATCCTTACTCCATAACCCCCACTGACATGGTTGAGGTTCTCCTACCAATAACCCTCCCCCACTAATCTAGGTTTACCCCCAATCCTTACTCCATAACCCCCACTGACCTGGTTGAGGTTCTCCTACCATTAACCCTCCCCACTAATCTAGGTTTACCCCCAATCCTTACTCCATAACCCCACTGACCTGGTTGAGGTTCTCCTCCCATTAACCCCCCCCACTAATCTAGGTTTACCCCCACCCCCAATCCTTACTCCATAACCCCCACTGACCTGGTTGAGTCTCTTCTCCCATTTACCCTCCCCACTAATCTAGGTTTACCCCCACCCCCAATCCTTACTCCATAACCCCCACTGACATGGTTAAGGTTCTCCTACCATTAACCCTCCCCACTAATCTAGGTTTACCCCCAATCCTTACTCCATAACCCCCACTGACCTGGTTGAGGTTCTCCTCCCATTTACCCCCCAACATGGTTGAGGTTCTCCTCCAATTAACCCTCCCTCCACTGACCTGGTTGAGGTTCTCCTCGAGCATGGTCTTGGCAGTGATCATCTCCTGGATCCTGATGCGGAAGGACTCGTTGACAGTCTCGGCCTGTTTGTGGAGGTCGTTGGAGGTTTGGTGCATGGTGTGCTCGTTGAGCTCCCTCTGTCGGCAGGAAGAAACTCGCTGCTTCTCTGCGTTGGTGATGTTGTCATGGGAGAACGCCTCGTAGGAAGCAGGCGTAGCAGACTTGATGGGAGGAGGGGAGTTACAACTTGAAACGCTGCATGGAAATTATGAAATTCCGAATTGAATAATTTATAATTTATCTTAGAACTCTCACTTCAAGATACTGTCGGAGATACTATGCTCTATTGCCTCTTATCATGGGTAACTGATAGGTACTATTAATAACAGGCTCAGTTCTTGCAGCCCCACCTTTCAATCAGGATCAATTTACATGATTTATTAAATCAATTAATAAATCAATATTAATTAATCAATTACAGGAGAACATAATTAGCGAAATCCAATTAACCAATTTTGATTATTCAATTACAAGAGAACATTAGTAAAATTCATTTGATCATTAATCAATCAATTAATCAATAGAGAACATTAGTGAAATTCAATCAATCAATATTGATTATTCAATTACTGGAGAGCATTAGCAATTAAATCAATCAATATTAATGAATTAATTAATTAACTACCGCATAACATGAGTTAAGTAGGTAACATAACACTTACTTGGGGTCAATCTTGACAGCTTGGTTGTGGGTGGACATGCCCAGAGAGCCATTGTGGAGGCCGGCACACCTAGAATCCAGACCGTAGGAGGTAATCTTATCCTTCAGATCAGCTTCCAGCATGTTCTTGCAGTGGTTCAACTCACTGAAAGGTAATAGGGCGTAGGTATGATCATTTTAACATCATATGAAACCGTTGTGTAATCTTGTACAATGTATATTGTAGGTACATAGATGTATGGAGGAGCTGGGCCCACATTATGCATTTTATTGTACAAATAGGTTTAATTTGTAAGTAGGTACATTGTACATTTACATTTTACATGCATAAAAGGAAACGTGGTTCGTAAAGTTGGTGTAATGCTACGAATTGCGGAATTGACGTCATTCGCAAAACTGGACAACGACCTCAGTAATCCTTGAAATGTGAACGATGATGCTGAAAGGTGCATTGGTGAAACTTAATATCAGTATTAGTCCAACGCATTTTTGCATAAAAATGGGCTGACCCCCGAAATCGAAAATAACAAGCTGATTTCACATGGATCAGTTCATATTGAGTCCCATGAGGTCACACAAAAAAGTTTACCAAAATCTGAGTGGGGCAAATATGATTTTTTTCAATTTTCCCTCAGGCGCGTAGGTGCGTATGTTCAAAATAGGATATCTCAGCTTCTGAATGAGATACAGAGCTCCATCAATACCTCAAAATGACCGCAATGGTCGAATTATGTTGGGCGGATGAGGTTTGCAAGGCTCTCAGACCTTAACTTTTCGAGATATCATCAAAAAACCTATACGCGAGTAGCTTATTTGAGCATACACAGGTAATACACGTATAATTCCAACAAATTTCGAAATTAACCACCAAAAATTGAAAATTTTATGCTGATTATGCATGGATCAGATGTTAGTGGATCATTTGATGTCACAAAATAGTTTCAGTTTAACTTCTGAGGGGATTGAATCCTGATTTTATGCCATTTTCCTGAAGTTAAAAGTCCAAATTATCGGAAATTATGATTATGTTTGTAGGTTTAGGAATTTGTATTGACTTCATTGTGAGTATTCTGTTTAAATGAGTTTAAATCATTCCAATGGCTATTCCTACCAGGTCTGAATTGTTAGTAAAGATATGCTCTCTTATTAATTCTCAGAAAATAATTGATGGACTAAAAATTTACCAACTGCTTGAGCACTCCAGTGCTAATTATATGATTGGTATTTAATGTAAGACTGTAAAAGACTAAGAAAAGCTACATTTTCTTTGTAGAACAGATACAGTCATCTTTGTAGTCAAGCCACAGAACATTTAATTGAATTTTGGCTCATATTAATTGATCAGTGGCAACAAAGTGTTACAATTCGAGAGGCATATGTAATAGAACTGCCCATCAAAGCAATAGATAGCAGTTCAAATGCAAAGAAGACATCCAAAAATCCAAATCATCGAACATTATGAGTTTAGGGTTGTAGGTTTAGGATATTGTATCGACTTCAAATTGAGCTATATAGGTAGCTATTTTCATGAAAAATTGGCAGTAAGCAGGAAAATAAGTTATTGCATAAAAACCAATTGCCTGGATTATGGGTACTCCAGGGCTAATTATTGGTATATCTCATGTAAACCATCAGAAAGTTTCAAAGGTTGTGTTTCTGTCTCAAGTCACAGCTCACATGATGATTGAAGCCTCCTCAATTACAAGACCAGTATTGGAGTGACTTTTGACTCAATAAAACCTGCATTTGAGTGACTTTTGACTCGAAACTGGATATTGCCATAGTGGATACATTTCTATGATGTTTATAGCCTTAGAGTTAAAATCATAGTGCTAGATAAGAGTTCAAGTTAAACCACATCCAAAAACACACATGATTAACTATTAAGAAGCACTCGAACTCACAAAGATGCAATCAATATGTTCAGCTATTCTTGTTCCTTCAGTGAAGATCATAGAAATGCTTACAAAGCATGGGTCTTGGGACCCACATTCGTTTGCAAACTTGATGTCATGTTGATTATGAGAATATGCATCATCATTAAACCAACTCTTTATTATTCTCAAGATAATATAAAGTGGCCCTTTTGATTGGAATGTATTCGTTTCGATGAAAACTTGTGTTTTCAAAACCTCACTTGGAAGCACTCCAAGATGGTAAGAAAATTGGGTTTTAGGGTAGGTATATCCCTTGAACCTAATTCTAAAATCTAACCACCAAGGGGGGTTTCACTCCAAAGAAACCAGGTGTTGCTGCATCAAGGGCTTTTATGTGCAGTTCTATTACATCTGCCTCTTGAATTGTATCAATTTGTCGCTACTGGTCGAATGTGAGCCAAAATTCAATTCAATTTAGCCTTTGCTGGTCTTTAGAAGCTTACCTGAGATACCAATCATATAATTAGCACTGGAGTACTCAAGCAGTTGGTAGATTTTATACCATCAATTATTTTCTGAGAATTAAGAGGGCATATCTTTACTAACAATTCAAACCTGGTAGGAATAGCCATTGGAATGATTTAAACTCATTTAAACAGAATACTCACAATGAAGTCAATACAAATTCCTAAACCTGCAAACATAATCATAATTTCCGATAATTTGGACTTTAAACTTCAGGAAAATGGCATAAAATCAGGATTCAATCCCCTCAGAAGTTAAACTAAAACTGTTTTGCGACATCAAATGATCCACTAATATGATCCATGCATAATCAGCATAAAATTTTCAATTTTGCGGTTAATTTCGAAATTTGTTGGAATTATACGTGTATTACCTGTGTATGCTCAAATAAGCTACTCGCGTATAGTTTTTTGATGATATCTCGAAAAGTTAAGGTCTGAGAGCCTTGCAAACCTCATCCGCCCAACATAATTCGACCATTGCGGTCATTTGAGGTATTGATGGAGCTCTGTATCTCATTCAGAAGCTGAGATATCCTATTTTGAACATACCCACCTATCTGCGCCTGAGGGAAAATTGAAAAAATCATATTTGCCCCACTCAGATTTTTGGTAAACTTTTTTGTGTGACCTCATGGGACTCAATATGAACTGATCCATGTGAAATCAGCTTGTTATTTTCGATTTCGGGGGTCGGTGCAAAAATGCGTTGGACTATATTATTAAACATCTACTTCACCAGTTTTGTAATTTTCATAGAATCCTGTCAAATCTTACCCCTCACGAAATAAAATATTTTACTTGTTATTTGAATATTTTAATGAGCTCATGCATGGCTGGGAAAAGTTTTAACGTATGCAAACTTGTAGAAACGTTAAACGTGGATCAAAAGTTATAACACGAATGACAAATTTTGCATGTGCAACACCGATTTTGAATTTGAATAAAATTCGTCTAAATATACTTATGACGATGTAGCATTTTATGTCATCGGTTTTAACTGAATACTTTTGAGGAGTCATAACTCAAAAATCAAATTCATGTTGGCGAATGCCAAATTGAAATGAATTCTGAGTCATAAATGATTGAAATCATTGAAACTTTGTAATTCTGAGGCTGGATTCTAAGACATGGTTTAGAGAAATTCTTATGTAATGCTTAATTTCAAGCAATATTGACTCGGGCTGTCTTTGCTGATATGAACAATGAAATGTAAAAGGTCAAAATGGTCAAATTGGATTGAGCAGCATGTTCATTGTTCCTTAAATAACCAAATAATTTTAGGTCTCAGGATGACATGCTGACTTTGTGTGAAAATATTAAATACATATTATCCAAGTGGCGTCCGATAATTAGTTGAGCCTCAGGACATGTCCATTGTATTGTGATCTAGAGGAGTGAATGTGAAATTCTTTATTTACTTCCAGGATGAAAGTATAATGATCGAAGTGACCATTGTCATGGCTTCGTCGTGAATTATACTATACCAGTTTATTATGCAAATCCAAATATAATTTTAAATAAAAGATCCTACAGGAAAATTAAAACAGTATTGGATTATACTATATGTTTTGTTATTAGGTTGCCATGCAAGTCACCAAACTTAAGAACTTAGGATATATTTCTAAAATTTGTAAGGTAACCGTGTATTTTTTGTATTTATACATTCAAGGTCAAAAATTTATTCTTGGGGAATCAGGGGTTTTCTTTGACGATATACCCGGGTTTTTTAAGGGTTTTTTGCAACCCGGGAAAAGAACGGGGAAAATTTACTGTTAAGAGTATTTATGTCATTGACCGGGACAGGGTTTTTATCATTTTGGGTTGGGAAAGGGGAAATGAAATCCAGAAATGGGGGTTGATAACCCTTTTTTTAAAACTGCACAAAGTAAAACGTAGAAGTCATTAATTATTAATGATCCCCCAAAAAAAAAATTTTCAGCTTTACCCAACCCTTTTAAGAAAGGGGGAGGAGGGAACCCCTTCCACTGAGAACCCCTTTAAACCTTTTAATTTCTTAATGAATTTTAAATTTATACGAACTTTATTAAAACTTCGATACGGAAAAAGGGAATAAATGAAATCTTTCAACAATTGTTTCAAAATCCAACAAATTTTGGGTTTTTTGAAAGGGAAATTTCCTCAACCTAAAAAACGAATTGAAAATTTTAAAGAAAACACCCTCCCCGACCGAAATTGTTTTATGGGAAAATTGGGGTTTTTAATTTAAACCCAAAGGTGGTTCAAAAAGGGAGAAGAATCGTTTTTAATATACCCCCCGAAAGAAAAATCCAAAGGGTTATATTTTTGCATTTTATGGGTTTATTTTATTATTTCTCAAAATTTTTTTTAATTTGCAAGCCCCCTTTTTTTCGCAATGCGCATAAACCATTTAAATCAAAATTCCAAAAAAACCAATATAAATTTAATTTAAAAATTGTTATTTAAAAATTTTTTTATAATTAATTTTTTGGGGTTTCTTTAAAAAGTTTTAATAACGGAATTTTTAATTTGGGGAACATTATATAATGAAAGGGGGTCCAAAAGCCTATATCACCCCCACTTTATTGGAAATTTTTTTAAATAAATTTAAACCCAATTAAATATAAGAATTGTTTTAGTGACTTTCTATTTTTTGGGGGCTTTT
>WFMF01001062.1:0-13510 GCA_011033025.1 Beroe forskalii | reverse complement strand
AAATCATTTTGATTCTTTTGCTCTCTCGTATACTTGATGATGCCATCTTTGAGTCAATTTAACTCAATCCGCTAAGCTGAATCAGCCTATTACAGTATTGAACAAAGAAACAAACCCGATTAGAGTTCATGCGTTTCTTCTGAACGTCTTCAGTATTACTATAAGCTTTAAAAGTTGAAACATTGGACCTATAGCACCACTAACATAAGCTTAAGCAATGCCTGCAATTACTCTGCCATCAGAGTGACAGATCCGCGAACGCGCACAGTATAACAATCGCGCGCGCGGAAGCAACCAGCACACAAAGTACTAGCAGACGGGTCACGTGACATGACACGTGACATGACGTCACGAAACACAAAAAGCCCCTGCGGACAAGGAAGGCGTTGTCCAATTTCAAAAAACTTGATATATTCGTGATCAGCTCATCGAGATCTATCAGTGAAGAATTGTGCCCAAAAAACTTTGAAAAAAGGGCGCACCCTATTCGAACATTGAGACTATTCCATATGTAATCAAAACCATAAGCCTGAACTAATATTTGTGCACCTCTTGTAGTTTGTACCTAACCTATTTTTGCTATGCGGGAGTGCCGGACACGAGACATATTGAATGAAATTGCCTATTTTGCAACGATAATAGTTTGCACTAAAGAATATTTTATTTGAATTAGATGGATTCCTCCTATCCTTAGGACAGAACACTTGCACTCTGACATTAGAAATAACGGGTCTCCGGCGGGCACGCGAAAACGCGCACACATGTGCGCGCGCGATTGACTGGGCAGATAATTTATAGTATAGCGCGCCGCGCGCGCGTTAAATTCAATACAACGCGCAATTACTACCATTGTTTACTGAGCTGGCGTTCGCGCCATACGTAAAGTAATAAGACCCAGGTATATTAATGACCAAACCGGTTTTAACGTTTTCTAAACATTTGGACCGTCTCCAAAAGAACAGTACCGAGTACAAATGCTGCCGGCCGGTGCTCCCTGAAAAGAAGCACTTCCTTATTAGATAATAGCTTAATACATGAGGCTAACAGAATCCATTTAGACTACCAAGTCGTCGAACTGGTTTCAGGAACGGAGCAGCCAGTCTCAAAACAGGAATCACAATAATGGGTTGATTGAATTCAGTTGTCCTGCACAACATCAGGCTTCTGCATCATAAAACCATCCATAATTTTATTGAAAACAAATGAGGAACAACGTGTGGTTGAATTTTATTAATTTAAAACAATTTTCTATAAAAATCAGCGTCATAAACTAAATAATATTAATGAATACTTCAATATAAATAATAATAATTAATATAAGTGTGTATGCTGATGTTATACTCTACACACTGCACCCTACTCCCAATACTTCCTCGCCATTTCTGGCGGCGCATATTAAGTACCATCAATGGTAAGGAGTCAGGCGCTGCAAGAATCTGTCACCCACCGTTTGAAAGTCCGCGAAGCCACCATCCCCATCACAGCCACATCTGTCCGTTAACAGCTCTGCCATCTCTCCACCTCTTGACGATAGCCACACAACCGCTATCACCTCTCCAATTATACAGAATACACCAGTTGTAAAAACGATCAACGAGTAAGATTTGAATAAATCCAACATTTGAACAGAAAAGACGCGGCACCAGGCCACCAGAACTGACCAACCACCCGATCTGAGAATAACTCAATCGGTGAGAAACCCCTTTATATTTGATGCTTTATTGCCCGATGGATAATATAATTATCAGTCTATTTTCTTCTTACTTTCTGCGCTTCTTGCAGCGGCTCATAGACAACTATCCGTTAATTTAGCTGAACTCGCCCAAAACGCCATAATCATCAAACACACGTGGCTTTATTGAAACTAAAATTACAAACTAAAACAGTAAACCTTATTTATACACGTACTGCATTCGAGCATATTGGAAAAATATTACCAATTCACTAACTTACTAATAAACTTAATTATAAACCATAAATTTCTCGTTTAAATCATGTCCTAAATAACTAAATAAACATCACGTTTCAATTATAGTTATCAATTATTGATAATTGAAAACCACGTAAAGTGCTTGGAATCCATCCTTGGTACAATTACAAAGATAAGTTATAACTTTATAATGGTGAAGATTAGAATGAAGAATCATTATATTACAGAATTAATCCATATAAACAAGGAATAACAACGTATAAAGCATGAAATTCCCTCCATAATGTAGCGTTGAATTCTAAATTACATTTTATTCTTCACTCCCGTGTTAATTCAGACATCCTTATTTGAAATATCATGTCTCGAGGATAATGTTTGGTGATAAATTTCTATATTTTCATATTTACATCAGAGTAAATATGAGCATGAATTTTCTTATAATTTATTTCTTACCCCTAGTTATGATATATCAAGTCAGGTATAATAAGTTCACTATATAACATAAAAACTTTAAAAAGCAAACACTTCAAACATTTATAAAAGTTCTTAAAGTTGACTTCCTGCTTATATTTTAAAACATTAATTCTCTCTGGCTACTCATCCTTCTTCTTTATCACATGGACAATGTAGCTTGCAATGTAGTCAGGGGGTGGGTTACTTTGGAAATCTGAGAGGATCTGATGTGAGGCGTCCTCTCCGAACTGGGATCTCAGCAGCGCAGAGAACTTATCCAGGGTGTGGGGGTAGTAGGAGAGACGGAACTGACTGACAGGGAACGAGTGCAATAAGTGGAGTGCTATTAGTGGAGTGCTATTAGTGGAGTTATGGTACTATTAGTTATGGTGCTATTAGTGGAGTTATGGTACTCTTAGACTCCGCCGATTTAATGGTTAAATGGTTTGAATTTTCAATCAGACGCTACACGTATTGTAGTCTTGTTTGATAGCAAATGGGCCAATCATTGAATCAGTGGCATCTGGTGGCATCTGATGTTGCCAACCTAAAACTTGACCTTAATCGTGAGTGATACCAAATGGGCCAATCAGACAGTGGTATCTGATGTTGCCAACATCAGATACAATCCCAGCAATCCGCCAATTCATAATACGCCGAGTATGAAATTGTACAAAATAAATACGCATGTGTTGGGTACTGGGTGCGCTTTTGCTAGTTTTAGAGGTACCTACAAGTCAATAAAATTACAATGGCTATGGGATAGACAGTTCAAAAAATACTAAAATATAACAGTCACAATTCTAACTCTATCATTTTATTTTATAATTTATAATCATTCCCGTATTATTTCTATTAGGCCCCCCTATTACTCTATTACCTGACAGGGATAACAGTACCGTCAGCTTTCACTCGTTTCGTTTCAGAGCCACTGCAACATAACGGATATTTTAACTTTGAAAAGAAACTGGCAGTTAAATATCGTGACCGGAACCAAGGATAAAGATCTTGTTCATGGTGCATGAAGGAGTAAACAAATAATAGTACAATAATAAGTTTCACACTGAAGAAGTTGTGGGATGAAGTAATTACCATGAGTTAAAGTGGTGAATTTATGAGGGATGGGCCATTACCATGAGTTAAAGTGGTCAATTGATGAGGGGAGGAGGTGGTGAATTGATGAGGGGATGAGCCGGTGAATTGATGAGGGTATGAGGTGGTGAATTGATGAGGAGATGAGATGGTGAATTGATGAGGGGATGATCCTATGCTATCGGCAAGCGTCTCAAAATCAGCTGCAACTATGAGAATGATATTTATTGAGAATTGTAGCTAGGAATCTTCCAATCGGGAGGTAATGGGACCGAGGCCACATTAAATCCATATTCGAGCGAATGCTCATTGTAATTTGTGAAATAGATTAGTTTGAATTTGAATTTAAGAGATATTAATGAGATACCAGGGGTACGGGTATGAAAATGAGATCTATTGACTTAAATAAGTGATATTTATAAATAAGATTTGTCACTGTTAACTGATACTTTACTTACTCCTGAGGCAAGCAACTGATATCGATCTCGTAATCCAGAGTAATCATGGTACAGCTACCATCCACTGTCAGCACTGAAGTCTTGATCTGGTGAATGCTGTCACCCTGGGGAGGGATTCTGCTCATGTAATCACTACGATACAGCTATTGTTTAGCTTATGGTCCGTCAGCCAGTTTACGGAGCGGCCTTATATCTTTCGCATGGATCGTAAAATATTACTGTTACTAGACGCCATTTCTGTGTTGATTTTCTATATTCCACTCGGCTTCCCCTCCAGGAATATTCCCAAATCCACATCACAAACATAGTATATCACCACACTCACTTCACCTCATTCTTAATCAACCCTTCCCTCTCTCTCTCTTCCTCGACTTCTAACGATAATGCAAACGTACTTCAAGTACTGCATTCATAATCCTCTTTAATTCCTTACCCTGCAGTCTTCCTCACACCTCCTCCTTTCCACTCCCATTCCCACAGTCTGCCCTCTCCTCACTCCATCTGCCACTCCCATTCCCACTCTTTCCCCCTCCTCACTCCCTTATCTCTACCACTCCCAGTCTGTTCCCCTCACCTCTAACACCCCATTTCCCAAGTTTACCCCCTCCTCCCTCCACTCATCCCTGAAACTCACCTGGTAGTAAAGTTTTGAGGATGAGTTAGGCAGCGCCCCATGTTTGATGATGTAGTCGTAGTTTCTGTGGTCTATAATCAGGATACCACCCGGTTTCAGCATCTTGTGGAAGTTAGCTATAGCTAGTTTGTGACTACTCTGAAGGGAGATAAGAGGGGAGATAAGAGTGTGAGATAAGAGTGTGAGATGAGAGGGGAGATAAGAGTTTGAGATAAGAGTGTGAGATAAGAGGGGAGATAAGAGGGGAGATAAGAGGGGAGATAAGAGGGGAGATAAGAGGGGAGATAAGAGGGAGATAAGAGAGGAGATAAGAGGGGAGATAGGAGGGGAGATAGGAGGGAAGATAAGAGGGGAGATAAGAGAGGAGATAAGAGGGGAGATAGGAGGGGAGATAAGAGGGGAGATAAGAGGGGGGATAAGAGGGGAGATAAGAGGGGAGATAAGAGTGTGAGATAAGAGGGGAGATAAGAGGGGAGATAAGACGGGTGATAAGAGGGGAGATAAGAGGGGAGATAAGAGGGGAGATAAGAGGGGAGATAAGAGGGGTGATAAGAGGGGAGATAAGAGGGGAGATAAGAGGGGAGATAAGAGTGTGAGATAAGAGGAGAGATAAGAGGAGAGATAAGAGGGGAGATAAGAGGGGAGATAAGAGGGAGATAAGAGGGAGATAAGGGGGAGATAAGAGGGAGAGATAAGAGGGAGATAAGAGGGAGATAAGAGGGGAGATAAGACGGGTGATAAGAGGGGAGATAAGAGGGGAGATAAGAGGGGAGATAAGAGGGGAGATAAGAGGGGAGATAAGAGGGGAGATAAGAGGGGAGATAAGAGTGTGAGATAAGAGGAGATAAGAGGGAGATAAGACGGAGTAAGAGGGGAGATAAGAGGGGAGATAAGAGGGGAGATAAGAGGGGAGATAAGAGGGGAGATAAGAGGGGAGATAAGAGGGGAGATAAGAGGGGAGATAAGAGTGTGAGATAAGAGGGGAGATAAGTGTGAGTAAAAAGTTGAAATTTGTTGGCCACATCAGGGGCGTAGCCAGGGGGGAGGGAGGCGACACAGGCGGCCGCCTCCCCCTTTTGGACAGCTGATATGAATATTATTAATAAAATGAGAGCTTTGAGTCAACAAAATAAAATATTTAACAGGTTTTGAATGTAACTCGCCGCCCCCTTTTCAGAAATCTGGCTACGCCCCTGGGCCAAATTTATACTTTCATCAGTGAATGAAATAAAGAAATTTGGTAAATTTCACAGTTTTTTATGTTTTATGCTTTACCTACAGTTTTGTAGATGTACTATTAAAGTATTAAGCAGTTAAAAATAGATGAGGCAAGGGACTAAATTGGCTATAGCCTATAAACTCAAATGACTTAATGTTATTGAAAGTGTCAAGAGCCAGACCAATCCTTCAATCATTCATGAATAAATGAAAAAATACACGTTAACAAATTGTCATGATTTTCCCGTTATCCCTCTCTCCAGAACCTTATCACATTGTAAATCCCATAATGTGGAAGTTTGGTGGAAGTCTGAGTTCCGTTAATAATATCTTGAAATAACATACACAATACCGATTAATTATATGCTTCACCGAAACATCAAAAACTGTGAAATCTACCGAATTTCCAAATTCAAATCAACTGATAAGAATTAGAATATCCATAGCTTTATTCGTTTGGATATATCAGAAAAGCCGTCAAAGTACCGATGTACATAATTCAATAGTCCAATTGAATTATATTGAACCAGGACTGAGATAAACAAAAACCTGAATAAACAGGTTTTTGGACTTGCAGGTAGCATTTTCCGGGGAAATTTCAAACTTTATACTCTGGTGCAGCACGTACACCGTAAAATCCCATTTATAAAATGTCCAGTAAAGTCCCGGGCTTCACCATGATTTACTGTGGTTCGCAGATTAAAAAAAGAAAAAACATAAAGGAAATACAGTGATTTGCATGATACGCAAAGCTAGAAAACCTCACCCCATCTCCCACAAAGTCGGGTAAGTGAGCAAAGGAGTTTCCGATACAGACAACACAGTCGTAGCCCCCCTCCGGGTGGTTTATCGTGTCTTCACAGTTCTCCAGATCAAGCCAATCTCCTTCACCGATCTCTGAGGAAAGAAGTGTTTAGTGAGACGGTGACACAGGGTGACACATACTGACATACGGGTAGACATACACACTTGTACACAGTTCTCCAGATCCAACCAATCTCCTTCCCCGATCTCTGTTAGGGGGAACAAGGTGGAAAAGCATAATTTCGTTTCCATTTGTACGTGTACCATTGATTAAAAAGAGAATAAATAACGTACTCATTATTTGAAAAAGTAGAAGAGGGAGAGTGTAAAAAAACAGTTGAACTGAACCCACCACATACGAACTGGTTTTCAATCCAACTCTAAACAACGCAATAGCTGATTTAGACAAGAATTAAACTCAAATATACTATCTCAAATTAACTTACCCCATTCATCGTATATTGGGTTTGTCTTGTGCTGCCACCGTAGTTTGTAGGCGTATTTCAGCATCTTGTCACTAGCGTCAACACTCTTAACAGTGTACCCGGACTCTAACAGCAAGACACTGTCCACCCTGGGGAATACTAAGTAAGTAAGTAAGTAAGTAAGTAAGTAAGTAAGTAAGTAAATAAATAAATTAACAGAAGTAAAAAAAACAAATGAAATGAAGTAAATAAGTAAGTAAGTAAGTTAAGTAAGTTAAAGTAAATAAGTAAGTAAATAAATAAATAAAAGTAAATGAAGTAAGTAAGTAAGTAAGTAGAAGTAAATAAACAAGTAAGTAAGTAAGTAAATGAAATGAAATGAAATCATAAATAAAATAAAATAAATGATAAGTAAATAAATAAAAGTAAATAAATAAGTAAGTAAGAAATGAAATAAGTAAGTAAATAAAGGTAAATAAATTAGTAAGTAAGTAAGTAAAAGTAAGTGGGTAAAATGGGGGTGAAATGAAAGTGGGGTAATTTCAGGGTGGGGGTGGGGTGGTGGGGTAAGGTAAATGGGGTAAATAAATGGGGTGGTGGGGTGGGTAAATAGGTGGGTGGGGTGGTGGGGGTGGGTAAGTATGGTAAGTATGTTTCAAAATGGGTGGGGTGGGGGTAGTGGGTAAGTGGGGTGGTAAGTAAAGTAAATAAGTGGGGTGGGTGGGTGGGTGGGGTGGGGTGGGTGGGGTGGGTGGGGGGTGGGTGGGTGGGGTGGGGTGGGTGGGTGGGTGGGTGGTGGTGGGTGGGTGGAATGGGTGGGTGGGGGGTGGGGTGGGGTGGGGTGGGTGGTGGGTGGGTGGTGGTGGGGGGGTGGGGTGGGTGGGTGGGGTGGGTGGGGTGGGGTGGTGGGGGGGGGTAGTGGGGGGGTGGGTGGGTGGGTGGGGTGGGTGGGTGGTGGGTGGGTGGGTGGTGGGGTGGGGTGGGGTGGTGGGGTGGGTGGTGGGTGGGTGGTGGGTGGGGGGTGGGTGGTGGTGGTGGGTGGGTGGGGGTGGGTGGTGGGTGGGTGGGTGGGGTGGGGTGGGTGGGGGTGGTGGGTGGGTGGGTGGGGTGGGTGGTGGGGTGGGGGTGGAATGGGGTGGGTGGGTGGGTGGGGGTGGGTGGGGTGGGTGGGTGGGGTGGGTGGGTGGGGTGGGTGGGTGGGGTGGGTGGGGTGGGTGGGTGGGGTGGGGTGGGTGGTGGGGGGTGGGGTGGGGTGGGTGGGGTGGGTGGGGTGAGTGGGGTGGGTGGGTGGGGAAATGAAATGGGGTGAAATGGGGTGGGTGGGGTGGGTGGGGTGGTGGGGTGGGGTGGGGTGGGTGGGGGAGGTGGGGTGGGTGGGGTGGGTGGGTGGGGTGGGGGTGGTGGAAATGGGGTGGGGGTGAGTGAAATGGGTGAATGGGGTGGGGTGAGTGGGGGTGGGGTGGGTGCTGAACATTGTGTTCCTTCAGAATATTGACTATTTTATCTCTGTATTCATTGGTCCTCTTCTTTCCTAAAACAATGGCAATTAAGAAACCATTTATCATAAACTAAATCTATCTATGTAATTGTTTTGTGCAGAACCTTTAAGCTTTAATTTTCGTCATCAGAACGCGCTTATATGCTACATTTACCTTAATTCTGCTATACCAACTATGGTTTAAACTTCAGCCCATCATACCCCTCAATTTTACATTAAAGCATTAAGATGCTATCTAACTAGTTTTTAGGTTGGGTTATAATGGATGAGTCTACTGCAATACAAAAAAACAAAATCACACCTCCTATGTAAAGGTGCCAAACTTTAGCAGCTTTCCCATCACTGTATTGATCTTGGACTCCTGAAAATTTTCTGAAATAAGACTCTGAATAATCATGCATATGAACTTGAAGCTAAAATTTATACATTAGTAAAATAAGTAATTTAGACCTGTAATTAGGTACTAGGATTGACGTCCAAACTCTCAATGGTAAATCTATAACTTCTTAATGAGAGTATTTGTGTACCTACAATGAGATCAAACTCACTGCTACTAGTACTAAGAAGTTGATTAAAGATTGTCAATCAAATGCAAAGGTAAGTAAAGAAATCAATTAAAATGCCACAATTTACAGTCACTGAGTGTTAACATGAAATGAACTCAATTAGTTACACTGCAGAAGTTATAGTGGTTACAGTTATATTATCTATATTAAAATATAATATATACAACAATTGAGGATTCACCTGAAGCAGCAATTCCTAAACTCCGAGTCCTAAAAACGCCATCAACTCTTGGTTTGGACGAACTCATTCTATCTGACTATGGATATATTAGTATATTGTATTTGTCTTTAAGATGGGCAACTGGATCCTATTTATCCCAATCGCCAATTCGACAAGGATCAGCACCGATTCGGTGATTGTGATAAATAGGATTTGCTCCTGCTAAGTCACTACACTGCAACTTTTAATAGCTTTAATAAAAGACATGGTGTTAACATTGCGGCAGTTGCTGCATTGAAACTGCCATGTTCTTTCTCATATCAAATTATCAATGGCAGTGAGGAAAAGAATACTAAACTGCCGCTCCCATTTGAGTCTCATTTGTCTCTGGCTCCCAAATGTCCCTGTTCCAATTCACTTTTTACGCCCATTTACTGAGCCACCTTGCGGAATATTTTTGAATAACAATTTTAACAATATCTAGAACACAATTGCCCTCCAAAGTTCACAGTTGTGACTCTGCACAGCATTATCATTTCCCCTGGAAAATTTACAGAGTTATTGCCTCGTTTGCACCGTAACAAAACTTATCTTTCTCTATTTATTGTATCCGAAATGAATTATCTACCTTACCCCTATGTTCCATGGCCATATTTCCACTCATATATATCAGTGATATTTATTTTCTGATATTTTTTACCCATATTTTTACGATTTTACTGATATAATTCGGTCGAAAAAATATGTGCGAGCCGGCACATATTAAATTTTTTTACTCATAGAAATAGAAAAGAAATAGAAAAATATATACAATGTCAAATCGCAATATCGCAATGTCAGACATATAAACATAGGTCTAATTAATGGTAAAATAAATAGATATTAAGTATGAAAAAATATGAATAGAAATGCACCTTCAAAAGGATATGCCCAAAGAGGGACAGTTCATTAGCACAAGGGGTCAGAAAACTCAAAACACGTCAAAACTCATGATACTCAAAACTCATGATACCCTACATTCCTTGATATCGAAAAAGTGCTAAAACTTACTACAAATCAGGGTGAAACAATTAGTCTATAAGAGAGCATGGAGAAACTTAAGGTCAAGAAATGATTATGAGAAAGCCCGATACCCAAGGCCCTATATTTAAATACAGTGGTAATAAGTTAATACAAACAGCCTAAAAATAAAATAAGACTTGAATTTCCTAACGCTACGGTAAACTGTGAAAAGCCCGAGATCCAAAGTGGTCTATGATACCAAAAGGTTGCCCTGGTCTAAAAGCTTAATAAGCCCTTAATTATCAACAGAGGCCAAATCAAAAAATCAATGCTAAAAACATAATATAAGCCTAAGAAACAAAAGTGCACCACGAATGGGGTTATATTCTCTGATAAATAAATAAAAGTATTTAATGAAGAGGCCAGGAAATAGTTCGTAAGGTGAATCATGGAATTACAAAAGTCTAAAACCAGATCATACAGAAACACTAAGGAGTCTTGTCCAATCAGTCTGGGTTCTCTTCCTTCGGAAACCGTACATCAAAGACTTTCTTCACAAATTTTGAGAAATGTCTTATATGGCTCGCATCAAATAGGTGGTGCAGCTCTTGAGTGTCCCATGCTATGACCATTGACTTGATTTCATCCCTCATGTTGAGCCTAAGGTGATGGTACTTAGGACATGTAACGAGGACGTGTTGTTCATCTTCGATGATGGGGGTGTGAAAGGGCAGGTGTGGCAAGTCTTTCCCTTCTTCAGCACAGCAAGTTTTGCAGCTTTTCCTCCACACCATGTTATCCTTATCGCTGTTATATGATGGGAAGTTTTTGCTGGGTAGGTATCTTCCTGTTTCGCAGTTCAGCCGATGATTGCTTGCCCTCAGCTTTGCAATAGATATATATATATGGGTAGTGGGCAACTAGATAGCGTTCTAATTGATACGCTTAATTGAATTTTGACATGTACCCGGGTATTCTTGTGTGTTAATGAGGTAATTGTTTACATTCAACATTCTACACCCGACTTCAGGCTCGTTCAACATTGACCTTGATCAAGGCGGATCGAGGAAATAAAAACTCTTTATTTCGCAATTGGGAAATATGAAACTAAAAACGTTTGTTGAATAAGAACAATCAAATCATATTTAGGTCATTGTATATAGGCCATGTTAAAGACAATAATCTAACTTGATAATTTGTGAACCACGGCCTAATACTAATATAATTGGTGAAATGTGGTAGCATTATATCTTCATCCTTCTTTTGTGTGTTGTTTGATTGTAAATTGTGGAGATCAATAAAAACTTTGTTTACTTAAAAACTTTGTGTACTCTATTCTTCTACTATTTCATAATAATAATTAAATGAACCACTCAACAGTGCGTATAGTATTCTAAAATGCACTGCTTGAACATGGAAATTAGATGCTTGTATTCAACAGTTAGTACCACATAGAGATACGTTACTACGTTACTTTACTGTTATACACACGTCATTTCACATCATATATCAACGACGTTTGTTCTATCATTTATTGATATACCTTAGTGGTAGAAATTAAGAAGTGTACTATTTAAGGCAGTAAGCGATTTTACTGCCTTAAATAGTACACTCCTTAAATTCTACAAATCTTAATTTCTACCTACCATAATTTGTACAATACCAAAATTTTAGAAAATTTTGTTTTATACATTTATACATTTATACCTTTCTTTTCATTCACTACAATATCAAGGCATTCTATTTTCTCTCAATACAGGCTCAGAATTTTTCAGCGAAAGCATCAGTGCAGAAAAATCAAACTTGATATGATAAACAATTATCAGTCGATAAAAAATTTAGGCATTTCTTCAGCTTCTCCGTCTTCCTGCACATCTTCCATATCTTCCACCTCAAGTCCAAAAGAACCATCTTCGATATCTTCTTCGATGTTTTCATCAGGAAACAAGGCCTTCAAAATTTCAGCGGAATCATCGGCCAATCTTTCATCAAACTGATAGTTCTTGTTGACATGATTTCTTAGAATCTCAATTCACAGGTGTTGACTCTAGGATGCTCATTGACCCGTTTCTCTAGAACGCCTACTTTCACTTTTGTCTATTTCGTAGTAAATAAATTGAATTCAATGGAAAAAAAAATCTGTCCTCAGCTTGTTTTCATATCGGTATTTTTGGTTGAAAATTAGTGAAATTTTACTGCCTTAATTAGTACACTTCTTAATAAGTACGTCCTTAATAAATACACATCTAAATTTCTACCACTAAGGTATTCGTAATTCGAATTGAATTCCATGCATTTATAATCCTAAGCATTACACTTTTTCCTTGAGCTTTACCATGAACGTTTTTTTTTTCGTATTCTTAAGTGTACAGTCACGTGACAGCTCTTTACGACACGAATTAACTCCGGAGTTACGAAGCAACTCTACGACGGCTGTGGAGTGGTTTTACGAATACTTCTAATAAGTTATTCAGACAAAACTCATGCCTTCGCATTGGTCGAAATTTTCAAAGAGTATTCGTAAGACCACTTCATACTTTCATAGTGGTCGTAGAGCTATATCGTAACCCATGAGTTAAGTCGTAACTTATGAAAGAAAGAAGATGGAATGTATAGTTGTCGTGTGACTGTATTCTTAAGAATAGAAAAGCGCTTATTGAAGAGCTTAAGCTTAAGGAAGAATAGAAAAACCGTTCATGGAAGAGCCAAGTATAATAAGGCGTCATTACGCTGAAATTTGCCGAAATAGGGCTGAAACCTGCCACATTATTAATTTATTATGACCTTCGAAGGCACTGGCTAATAGTAGTTTTTGCATGTTTTATTTGCAAAGGATAGTTTTACTGATTCTCGTACTCGTTGCTTATGTTTGTAGCACTGAACCATGGGAAAGAATATGTTTTGATTTCACTGCATCTTTAATGCTTTAATTAACCTAAACTCAAACGAAAAGATGCTGAATTGATATTTACTATTTCCAATCGCCTTTCTTGTTCAAAAAAGGCAAATGAGAGGGTTAGAAATGGACGAAGTTTGGAAGATTATGGTTTTCGTGTTAAATTAAATTATTTGTGGCTTAAATTCGTAATTTTTGTGGCCTAAACTCGTCATTATACAGTGCAAAGCTTTACGCATCAAGTGCTCTTTTAGAATATCGGTCAAGTCGGAGGCTTTTGGTGTAGTGGCATCGAGTGAAGCTAGCTGACAGGTTCTATGCCCAGGTATACCTTCAAATTTTTTATTTTTCTCAAAAACTTGATAGATCGATTT
>WFMF01001061.1:0-13632 GCA_011033025.1 Beroe forskalii | reverse complement strand
CACAAGTATCCAGTTTAAATACTGTTAAAAAGTCAATAGAAGTACTAGATTACTAGTTTCGGAATGTTCACAATCAAGTAGGGGGTCTGGGGGCTGTACCTAAATAGACTGTGTCATGTTAAAAGAATTTCAGTTGCAATATTAAGTTTTATAGACAAATTTCAAAATTCTAGGCTAGAAGTTTCTTAATTTCTTAATTGTAAATCAGTGAAGTTTCTTAATTTTTCCGAAATTCTAGGCTAAGTTTCTTAAATTTTCGGAAATCCTAGGCTAAGTTTCTTATAGACAGTTTCTTATAAAAAAAACTGAGTGTAGCTGTAGTATAGCGGAAGAGTAAAGAAGCGGAGACCTTATTTCATGCCATGCCACACGTTGCGTTTCTCAGGCATTTTTGTTCGACATTGTTTCAATAACCACATCAAGATGTGCGATGGGTTCACAAAAAATTGCCTGGCACAAAGTGAATGCATCATTGGCAGATAAGATTGTTATCATGCTAATCGTACGCAGGTTTTACAGCAAAATCTTTAATTATGACCTCAATGTACATTTTAAATATCTTGTGTCTTGGTACATTGTCGAAGATTCTAAGCTATCCTATCCGGCAATGGTGGGCTGCAATGTACACTTAACTAACTAACTTGGTAAATCTTATCCGTTGAGTTGGAAGTGCCATCAGAGTTCCGACCACCGCGTTGGTGAGTGGTCTATCAGAGAGTTGGACCAGCTGCAGTTTTTAAAATAATCAGCATTTCATGCAAAAAATTGGACGGCTAAATGACACCATACAGCCCACTATTGCCAGAAAGGATAGCTAACAACCTTCGATGCAATTTACCATGATATTTTAAAGGCATGCAGATGTCATAAGTAAACATTTTGTTATTTAGTTGCGCGCAATTTTCAAACCCAAGGAATTATTTTTTGCGTGCGTTCTAATATTCAATACTATTTCTCCTCTTCAACAACTCGCTACTTGTGTAGTAGTACGTTCATGATGCAGAGGTCTCGTCCCTGTACATGATATAATAGAATTTTGAATGGCACACTATGTGGGCCCATCGCACATCCTTATGTGTGGTTTCTAATACGATGTGGTAAAATGGAGGCCTGACTGTACTCTTCTGCTATACTCCCTGACTTAGGCTTTCTTAACAAAGACGAAGAAGGGGCTGAGTCGGGTACTACACAATTTACTGTCGGAACTACCGGTATGACATCAAGCCGGCCTAGGTGGATAGACTTCATGGTCAGAGCAGCTTTGAATTTGCTATACTACAACTTAACAAATGTGAAGGCAATCAAAATATCGTGAGCAATTCCTATTGGTGCCTTTGATATATTCTAAAGCCATGAAATTGCAAAACTTTCGATGAGTATTTGTGATGTCACAGTTTTCTAACTTGTGCCATCTTTTCCTACATAGTTACATAGCCTCCAGATCATACTTGCAATATAACTTCCAATTTTTGTATTTCAGAGTTTCAGTTTTCCGGGCAGCACTCAGTTTGGTGTCACTGCTGTTGGGTGTCCCGCAAGCTGCTGCAATGTCCCTGGCAGCACTCCCTTCGAGGTGTCATTTGTCACTGCCAAATGCTGCTCGGTGTCTGGTGTCCCCCGAACTATAGTCTTATCACTTATGTTCTTGAATATAGTCTGATGTCCGAACTATAGTCTGATTTTCGAACTATAGTCTGATGTCCGGTACCCCCTTTTCATGATTCCGTTTAAGAATGATGTGTATCGAATCAGTAAGTTTTCTTAACTTTTCAAGAGTTTAAGTTTATGATCCGATCATACCAAAATTCAATTCCAATCGTATTTGTTGTGGTTTATCTTGCTGAATTTATTTTTGGCGTGTGCTAGATAATTATTTTTCGCTGAAAATATGTTGAGTGTAAGTGAAACTTGTGTTATGCTGATCTCTGTTCATGATATCGCATTTAATTGAAAGGAATTTTACACATTTGGCTTTGACTCTGTATCACTGTTAATATTTAATTGAAAGTAAATGTTGTTCATTAATTACAAGTAAGATTACCAATAACCAAAGCCATGCCGCCTGGTAGTGTTGCTGCATAATTTCTACATGCCTTCGAACGTGCCCTGTTCGTGCTGCGCGCGTCAAATATTGGCGCGCACAGCACGTACGCTCACATTTGCCTCTGAATCCATAGGTGTGTGTCCCGTAGGGAAGCGCCGCGCGCGTACACACACCTATGCGGGCTTAGGAAGCAACAAGGTTTTCCTAGTATGCAACACGATCCTCCAACTCCGAGTGTTGCGCGCAGGGATGGGAGAAATCCATCAAAGCGCTCAGCTGATCGAAGTAATCATTACATTCATCATTTTGGTATTTTTTTGTCTGACGTTGACAGGTGACAGACCGTCAGACCCTCGCGAGAATCAGCGCCGCGTCAGCGGGTCATACATCGTACACCAAGGTTGTCAGGCGTTGCCTGACCCCCTCGCGCGCGCGAAGCGCGCGCGCCCCGACTCGCAGAGTCGGGGTCTGACGACGTCAGACAACGACAAGGTGCGCCGCGCGAGCCACACAGGGATATACGTGTTTAGCAACGCGCTTCCCTACGGGGAAGTGCGCCGCGCGAGCCACACAGGGATATACGTGTTTAGCAACTTCCATACCAAGTCAACTGTTCATGCGTGACCCGGCTGGCCTTTGTCTGACGTCGTCAGACCCATTATTTCAAATTTTAAATTTGCGAGTCGTGGCGCGCGCGAGGGGGTCAGGCAACGCCTGACAAGCCGGCCTACGGTGTACGAGAAGGCTCACTAACAAAATATATATAAGATAGGTATAAATATATAAATAAAACATATAAATATATGTTTTATTTATATAATATATAATATATAATGATACATAATATATAATATATATATAAAATATATAAAATATATGAAATATAAAAAATATATAAAATCAATAAATATATAAAATCAATAAATATATAAAAAATAATATATATAAAAAATAATATATATAAAAAATAATATATATAATAAAAATAATATATATAAAAAATAATATATATAAAAAATAATATATATAAAAAATAATATATATAAAAAAATAATATATATATAGGAAAAATAATACATATAGGAAAAATATAATATATATGTCATCACTATTTTTTTTAGTGAGCCTTGTCGTACATGCACGTGTACGAGATTAAGGCTCACTAATAAAAAATAGTGATCATGGATTACTATTTTTTTTTAGTGAGCCTTCTCGTACATACACGTGTACGAGAAGGCTCACTAATTCTACGTCGCGCGCACTCATGCAGTGGTGCTTTCATGTACACTTACTTAGCTTGTAATGCAGTGCCAAAGTTACTGCAACTGTGCTGCACGCGTCGCGCGCACGAACGCAAAGGCCATGGCTAGCGCCCTTTGCTCTAATCAGATCCCTAATTTTGCGCGCGCGCGGCGTTGCTTCTTGTTCCTTGTCGTTCGACGCCCCTGGTAAGTTGCTAAGCACGCATAGGTTTGTGTACGCGCCGCGCGCTTCCCTGAGGAAGCGCGCCGCGCAACGCAAACAGGAATATTCGTGTTTAGCAACTGGTTAGGAAAGCCAAGCCCTCATTAGGCGTAAGTGGTCTTATTGACTGCATAGCGTGTACTATACTGTTTCACGGTTTCACTATCCATGAAGTTCATCTCACCAAATGACGAAAATTACAGAGGGTTCTGGTTAGGGCAATCCATGAAGCATCAAATAGAAATAATAAAATTGAATAGTTGACTCTTAGTCCACAAATATTTTTGTGACTGATTTTATTGTCCAATTCCCCCATATCAGATTGTATAGTAATATTCTCAATTTTTAATGTGACATCAAATTGATTGAAATTCGAAAGATTTGTTAAATCAAAGATTTTACATTAAGCTATTGTGATTAACCACTTCGAATATTTCATATGGAGTTCTTGCTACTTACCTCTCTCTATCTCTCTTTCTCTCTCTCTAAATACACTCCCACCTTCTCTCTAAACTCTCAGAATTGTGGAGTTCACATTTGACATTTGACAAGGGACGACCTGACAATGACATTAACAATTCCCTGCCAGGTCTCTTTCCTCCTTTTTCAACTTTTCAATGCTTGCAACATAGAAACCAATAAGCAGTATTTTTATTATGTTTTGTCTCAATTTCTGCTTAATGATGTAATCCAAAGATCTCCTCGACCTTCAGATAAACTGACTCACTGTGCACAACATAGATAAGTTTCAGACCAAAAGTGCTGCACACAAATTTTGACTATTTCACCCTTAAAACCATTTGTGAAAGTCCAATCCATACCAAAATTTTCATGGATATAGTTTATGGCATAAGAAAGTTTCTGTGAAAATTTGAAGCATTTTCATCTACAAATGATGAAGATATTTAATTACTTTATTTAATTACTTTAACCGGCCCTATGGACAAAAAAGAATCATTTTTAGAACCGTTTTAACTGGCCCCTTGGACAAAAATTTTTCTGGTGGTTGCCAGATCAAGGATTTTATGCTCTAAAATGACCACAAAAAGCCCTCTATATTTGATAAATTGCATCAAATCCCGGTCTAATATTATGATTTATGTCATTATTGTGGTATTTTGTGACATCCCAATGAATTTTACACTACATAAGCCAAGTCATAACACCCTCATCAATAGGGTGGTAAAAAGGGTTGTGATGCAAACCTTTGACAGTGTTTTTTACATCAGGAAATCTGTTTGTTATCTATTTCGAGTGTTTAGACTACTGCAAATCTAATAAACGAGTTTTTAATCATGATTCCGGGGTTTATTCCCTTTTTAAATGATAATAATAAGAATAATAAATTATGGTAGCTTAAACACAGTAACGAGGTTACACAATAAATTAATACTCTGTACCTATGCACAACACACCCTATGTTTCCGGAAGGGTATAATCGGGCATATATGTCCTCCAATCCTGTGTGTTGGGCGCACTACGGGGGCTTTGGTAAGCTTTCCGTCAACTATCTATCTATCTATACCACCCTTTTTACCACCCTGCCTCGTCAATAGGGTAGTTAAAAGGGGTAGTAAAAAGGGATCTGAAGCCCAAGTTTAGAACGTTTACCATTTCAGGAAAAACTGTTTTATATCTTTCTTGAGTGCTGGGACCACAAGAAATCCAAGGAAATCCCTTAAAAGCATTATTTTGGGGTTTTAACAACCCTATCTACTACCCTATTTACTACCTCTGCTATTTACTGATGAGCACACATACTGTAGCAGTAAAAGTTTTCATTCTAAAAGGCTTAATTAGAATTCAGTTTATTTTAAGTGTATGTTACGCCTACGTGAAGAGGTTTGATAGTATAAACTTTACTATTGTCAGATTTAATAATAATAATAATAATCATTTGACCTAAATTAAATGTCCTTTAATTTGACCAGCCCCACTTTAACCAGCCTTTTTTAGCCAGCCCTCCCTCTGGACAAAAATTTGAAAGTCGTTTTTGTCCTTAAGGGCCGGTTAACATAAAGGCCAATAAGGTATACCCCAACTGGTAATAGCTGGCACCGACTTTTCTGTGACCAAACAACAGTATTTCTTCTCACTTGGGTGTGACAACCCTTGTCCGGATTCAATGCTTAAGTAGCTTTTTGAGTGCTCCTTAATAAAATTGAATTTCATGTGAAGCTTTTTCGCACTGCTATTCGGTGGAGACAAGGAAAAAGCAAATTGTATTTCATTTCTTTATTACACACACATGCCCTATGCATGTAATCTTAGTTTTGAAGTACATTCTTTGTAATTTTCAGCTCTAATAGACAGCTGTGCGTAAAGGGTTAAGTTTTAACTTCTTTCGTTGCTGTCTTTAAGCTACCATAGTTTATTATTATTATTATTATAAATCAATAATAACTATATTAATATAAATTACTATAATATTAGGTCAATGATTGGAAGGATCTGAATAACATTTTATTTCTTAAGTTGTTAGGCATAAAGGCATATATTGGTAAAAATATTTTCCTAATTTCATTTTTCAAGTCATTATGTGCCTTCAAATAGGATAACAACACCAGCATCACTGTCCACCAGCTTAGAGAGTGGCATTCCTTTAGGGTAATTAGGCAGGCCATCTCACTTGTGTGCAGAAACGGGGGACAAGGATGCTTGGTGCTTGTACTTGCCCACTTAAGATCACACAAGAAGACAATTTTGGACTTTTGGGTAGGGTGTTAGCAGGTGGACACTTCAAACTTTCATAAAATGAAAGTTAGGAAAAGTTGTTTTTTCATAATAAGGAAGTCATTATATTTTACAATATCCCCAGAATAAGCATATTGGGGGTAATGAGCTTCTCAGAGAGATTTAACCAGCACAGGAAAGTGTCACATTTAATAGAATACTTCAGAAATTTTTTGTATGATAGCTGCTCATTGACATTTGGCATAGTAAGGGAGACCATATAACCAAACCTACACAGTTGCTAAAACAAGCTTGTGAGGCGAGGGGTAGGTACAATTATATTTATACCATCCTCTTTCATTATAGAGTTGTTAAATTATAAGCTTATAAGACATTAAAAATATTCCTGAGATAATCATAATATTATGAACCATTGTTAGATTATTGAATTGTCTGTATCTATCTGACAAATTCAAGACTTAGATGCCCAATAGGCAAAGATAATTTCTCTCCCTCAAATGTTATAATGAATATTATGAACAAGTGAACAGTAAAACTGGGTAACGTTATGCATTCACTGTTCTTTTGTGTTTGTTTTTGATTGTAACTTTTGGAGATCAATGAATAAATAAAACTTTGTTTACTCAAAACTTGGTTTACTTTTATTTCAAGATGCCGCAGCTTGTCGAAGCTGATAGAGAATTTTTTGTCATAAAATTCAAGTTAAATAAGGTAATACTGAAACAATAAATTTTTCCCTTTTTCATCACTTTGATAAATTTTGCTTAATATGTAACAAGTACTTCCTATCATCAGCATGATATGACCACTATTTCAAAGTATCTGAAAAATGCCCGTCAGGAACGGCAAGATCGCATGGCAGAATATTCTAATCCAAAGAAGAAAGGAAATATGAAGAAATGTGTATTTGAAGTTTCACAAGCCATCATCTCCCAAGCCAGCAAAACTGGAGATACAACCTATAAAGCAGAAGGTGAAAGAAAGTTTGTTATAATATGTGACAGAAAGTTTGATCTCCTAAAGAAGGAAATTCAGTGTGTATTTAAGATTAGTCACAAAACTTCTTTCCGGATTCTGAAGACTTTGAGGGGGCCGGACATTACGGATGATCTTACATTGTCAGTGAGCAATAAACTTATCTATATCTACATCCCAGAGGAATTATCTAAACCCCCACCAATGCATTCTACCCGTTCAGTATTGCCATTTCATGATGTAACAAGTTTACCTGTATCATCTAATTCCCAAGTTCATATGCATTCAGTTCTACCATCTGGTACAGAAAAACCTGTTCGCAGCATTCTGTCACTTCCCAGTCTATCAAACTCTGTTCAAGATATACGGAGCTCTAACAAAATAGAAGCTATCAAGCCATCACAATTGATTAGGATTGGTGAAGATGAGCATGCAGTTGACAGGCATGATGTACTTTTATCAGTATTCAACCAGTTAAATGAAAGTCCATCATGGTCAAGGATGGGCTTCATCCCAATAAAGTCCATCATATTTGATGAGTCGTTTATTGAGCATGGTACCTTCAAAACTGTGTTTAAATTTGATGTAAATGAGAAAGTCATAAACGGGACCTTTGTCATGAAGTTCTATCAGAGAGATGATTCTAACCTAAACAAATGTATACAGAATACCTGCAATTCAGATTTTACCACAATGACCCTGAAGAGCGTAAAAATATCAGCTTTGATGAACTACTTTGTCAAAAGGTTTAATCAAAGTGTGCCATCTGGAACTATACTCCCATTCGAGATAGTTGCAGTACAATCATATCTGGGACAATCCTTCATGTCAAATCCTCCGGATTTTGGTAGAGGAGTTCATTTTCCTGTTATAGTTGAACCATACATGGCAGGTGAAATTATCAAAACAATCAATAATAATGGCAATGTGGTTGACAAGTTTTCTAAACAATCAGAGCTTACCCAAACGCTTGTACACTTTGTTTACATAGATTCAGGAAGAGCACTCTTACCCCTTGATATTCAGTTTTTCGCTCATGGCAACAAACTCCACCTGACAGATGCAGAGATTGCAACATCGGGAAAAAGTGCAAAATGGCGGTTTACTGCTGGTAATTTGGGCCTACCTGCAATTAAAAGGTTTTTTCAGGAACACATTTGCTCATCGTATTGTTCAATGATGGGGCTCGAACCACAATCACAGGTGCCCAGCATAACACTCTGAATGAAAACCAGGCTTGATCTAGTAAACAGTCACTATGATTCATTCAGTGTGATTGGGATTGGATATGATACCTATTAAAAAAACTAATTCTCTATCCCTTATTAGAAGTTTTAACTGAAATTGTTTTGAATATGCAGCCCTTAGTGCCTGATCAACAACTAAACTCTTTGATACATTTTTACATGATATGCAACATTGGTGCAACTTTGGTGGATATAAAAATTCGTCGATAGGAGATTTAATTTTGAGGGGGCTTGGGGATAACCCAAGAATATCTTTGTTTTCTTGAATTTACAGTTTTTATGGTTGGTATGAACAAGTCCTACAAATGCAGGCTTAATTTTCTCAAATTGTACCATTTTTATTTCTGATTTCAAGCAGATACTATTTTCGCTTTTCAGTTTTTGGCACTTTACTGAAATGGTATGGTTTTTGTTCCTGTCTTGCACCTAAGTTATAAAAAAGTACCACTTTTGGTCCTTCTTTTTGGCACTTTTTGGCACTTTTCTGAACTGGTGACTTTTTGATCCTGTTTAGCACCTAAATTCACGAAGGTACCAGTTGTGTTTCTGATTCAGTACTTTTTTAGAAATTTAGAATTATATCATTTTTGTTCCTGATTTTTGGTACTGTCCCCAAATTTGGTACTGTCCCCAAATTTTGGGGGTGTAGCCCCCATAAACCCCAAGTGGACATGAAAAATCGGCGATTTAGGCGTTGCTTCCCTATATGCAAATAATCATGTAGAATTGTATACAGTACCTACTCATTGATAAAATTTATTCAAAATTTCTAAATCATAAATTATATGATACTTTTATCGAGTGGCAGGGTCAATCCGTTAACCGATTTTTTATTGTTTGTGATAATGCTACAAGGCCCGTTGTTTGTAACTTATGCAATGCATTAAAACCTATTAAATTAGGCATAATCGTGCATCTTGATATTTTTTCAAATATATAGAATTAATAGAGTATTAGGCATAATAAACTTACTGTAGGTAATGATAACATGCGTCGAGTAATATGCTATCACGTCGATTAATGCCTTATTTTTTTATTATCGTGTAACAGTTTCAGTTCAGCATTTCGAAATTCAAACTTTAAAAAAAACGTTTCCTGTTTCTCTTCTTGACCAACTACCAAGCATCCTGAATTCAACAGATATGCTTGATCACTTAATCGTAAAATTAAATGTCTACTAGTGGGACTGTTGGGCCTGCAAAAAAGGTAGCTCACTGGGCAGGGCTATGCCCCGCCTCCCTCGCAATATTCGACCATTGCAATTCGAATTACCTTATCAGCCTATCGAAAAATTCCAATCAGAACCAATTTATGACCTGCAGGGAGCACCGTATCAAAGACAAGAAAGTAAGAAATTAAAATAACACACTTCACATGTTACCAAATTACCATGACCATGGACGCAATTTTTACAAACGGGCACAGTGCCCATACACACGACGACAGTGCCCATACACGTTTTCCCATTCTAATCTATGATTGCAACACAGAATCCATACAGCGCTGACAAAAAAACTCTTACTGAATTATGATCGCTAGTACTATATGTACTTTAGAGGCGTAAGACGAACACGCAGACAATATAGAGCCCTGCGAGAGCAGGGCTCTATATAATATTTAAATGTCGACAGTGCAGCTGGAGACATTTAAATGATTTAGAGTGCGAGGCGAAGCGAAGCTGAGGCGAGTGCTCTAAATCATATTTCTGCGGTGAGTTTGAGCCTCTAAAGTACTATAGTAGTCGAACGGTGTATACAAGACACACCCTGTACACAAAAAGCACACATTACCTTATATGGTAATAAGTAAAATGCTTGTTCACACATAACAAAAAAGCGCATAACTCAGCCGTTTTTTGAGCAATTTTGATCAAATTTTCAGAATATTACGGGCAACATAAGACCAATATAATCCTAGAGTAGCTAACATTTTTGATCTTCACAAATTGAGATATGTTAAATAAACCGGTTTAATGTTTTAAAGTTATCGCTTAATAACTGGCTTTTCGGTCATAACTCCGCTTCCGGAGCTCACAAATGAATCTAAACTTCACTGAGATGTTGCTTTTAAGAAGCTCTATAGATATCCTGAAAGTTTCATCAAGTTTGCTCAAAAAAACCTCGGAGATATGCACATTTTTGTAACGCAAAAGCGAAGGTCGCGTAGATGTGTATTTAAATTGTCATAACAAACACATGATATAAAGCGCGTGTGGTAACACAACTCTACGCATATAGTACTACCCTTTAAATCGGTCTAAACCTGTCGTGAGACTACTATAATTCAGTTAGAGTGTATGGGTTATGTGTCGGCGTGTCTATAGGTTGTGTATCGCTATCATAGATCGGAATGGGAAAATTTATGTGTGGGCACTGTGTCGCTATGGACGTGCTGTCCATGTAGAGACTAGAGAGATCCAGTTGCTATAGCAACATGTGAAGTGCCATTTAAATTTTCATATCTTTCTTTGTTGTTTTTGATACGCTGCTCTCCGGAGTGCATAACGTTGGATCAGGCTGGAATTTTCTGATGCGTTAAAAGTATTTTGATAATATGAATTGTAATCTCGGTTACTTATGGCGCTGCCAAGCAAGCTGTGTATAAGCAGGCCCGTCGGGCCTGCTAGTTTTAAATAATCTCAGGCATCGAACGAAGCCGACTGCATTTACCGTGCCAATTGCCAAAATTTGTTTGATTTCATGATTTACAATATGCAATGATAAGATGACTTCAAATACTTACGATAAAATGCTTAATCCCTTATTGCCTTACATTGCCTTATTCATTATTGCCGTATTCATTGATTTTATCTACCTAGGATGGATGACAAAATATGCCGGAATGGAAAAGAAGATTGGTATCCGGCTGTTGAAAAACTGCAGGAACTCGTTCGTAACGGTTACAAAAACAAGGAGATAGTAAATCTAATGAGAAAAGACCCAAGCTTTAAAGGTTTTTGATAATATGTTGTACTGTGATATTATTATCAAGCGACTTCAGGAGAAAACTATTTATTAAAAAATTTTGGGGTGCTTATAATTGGCGTGCAGAAAATAAGTTTTGTCTCACTCCTTTAACATTGGCTAATACACTAAGAGCATGGCAATGGTCATGAAGCTAATAAAATTATTGCACTCGGCTTCGTCTCGTGCAATAATTTGGTATTATCGCACTCAGCCTGCTCCTAGTGCTGCAATATATGCTTTGAGCATGACTGGGAATGCGCTAATATACGCTAATCTAACGACCCGTACTCCGAAGTGGTATTGCTGTTGTAATTGTAGGAGGCATTGCCTAGTGCCAATTACAGCACTTCTCACACGAGGAGAAGCCGAGTTTGATTAGTGCACTTTTTTCACGAGGCGAAGCCGAGTGCAATTAGTGCAGCAATACCACTAGGGGAGTTAGATTTGCGTATTATACCACGAGACAAAATGGTCACAATATAAGCCAGTGCACGTGAAGTAATTCCTTATCAGTAACGAATAACTACCTACCTTCGCATGGAGATATTGCGCTCAGTGCATATTTAGAAATTTTGATATTGCACTCAGTGCATGTTTAGATATTTTGGTATTGCACTCCGTGCAAATATCAGATATCTGAGTGCAATATGCCCTGATATTGCACTGTGGTTATCTGCACTGGAGTGGTATTATATACGCTAATCTAACGACGCATAGTGGTATTGTTGCACTTATTGCACGAGGCGAAGCCGAGTGCCAATAAGTGTACTAATTACACGAGGCGAAGCCGAGTGTTGATTAGTACACTAATGTGCACGAGGCGTTAGCCGAGTGCATATTAGTGCAACAATATCACTACTGGGGAGTTAGATTAGCGTATAATACCACGACCAGTGCAATATGCTCTTATGTTGCACTGTGGTTATCTGTACTGGAGTAGTATTATAACATTAATTGAATGGCCATGCTGTGCAACTTTTTGACTTGCGTTACAAAAATGCACATACCATCGACGTTTTTAGAGGAAACGTGATGACACTTTCAGCCTATAACCGCAACTTATGAAGCCAAGGTGAGGATTTGAAGAGCGATTAACCCCTGTAACCACTAACTGTGTACCAGATTGATGAAGAATATTCTGGTAAATTGAGCGATCCTTCGAGGCCAGTATCACACCTGTATCATGCCAGTATCACGCCAGTACCACGCCAGTATCAGGCCTACCTCACGCCGTTATCGCGCCAGTATCACGCCAGTAGCGCACCAGTAGCACGCCAGTATCGCGCCAGTATCGCGCCAGTATCACGCCAGTAGCACGCCAGTATCACGCTAGTATAGCGCCAGTCGACACTTACTTTAAGCCAGGACGCCAGTATCAGATCATATACTGGCGTGTTACGGGCGTCCTGGCTTAAAGTTAGGTCCGACTGGCGCGATACTGGCGTGATAATGGCGTACTACTGACGCGATACTGGCGTGATACTGGCGCGATAACGGCGTGAGGTAGGCCTGATACTGGCGCAATACTGGCGTGGTACTGGCGCACTACTGGCGTGATACTGGCGTGATATTGGCCTCGACGGATCGCTCAATTTACCAATATTCTATATCAACCTCGCTATAAATTCATCGGACATCGAGCTCGGCTTCTATAACTAGTTAATTCATTTATGGTTCACTGATACAGTGTTCTTCTAAACTTACAATATCATCTAATTTGATACTCTTCAGATCTGAACTGGAGTGAGGGGACCCTCAAACGACGCTTGAACATTGCAGGGATCAAGCGAAATGATCATTCTATACCTGTTGAACTTGTGAGTTAATTTTCTTGTAATTTTGCTTGTCGTTTGGTTTTTGCTTATCACATGCAAGTTTTTGGTGTCTAATGCATTATTATACTATTCAATATTTCTATAATATGGTAATGATCGAGTAATGGTATTTCAAATATGAAGATTATAGTTATATATAAACAGATAGCGGACTGTAAAGCCCTCTCCAATTTCATCAATTTTTATTATTTTATTAGCCGAATCATCACTGAAAATGATCCGTGTCTTGTCTGATGTAAGACCAACGTACAAATTAAATTTCCTTCCTAGATAAAACATAAAGTGACACAGTTCCAAAGCGGTCCACTTAAACAGAAAGGAATTCGTTCAATGCACCAAGCCGTTCGACAAGCGGGACTCCCAGTCTGCCGTGATATTGTCAATGAACTGATGCGTGAGATTGATCC
>WFMF01001060.1:0-13704 GCA_011033025.1 Beroe forskalii | reverse complement strand
TATTGGCAGGAAAGATGGGATTTTGGCGTGGCTCAAGGTTGGGCGTGGCTCCTATGATGGCCTGGCAACTCTTAAACATGATATCTAACCATAGAAACTCATATCAAGCACATTTGAGGCCTAAAAATCCCATGTCGCCTCAGGCGACATTTGTCCCTTTTTTGTCCCTTTTTTGTCCCATGTCGCGTAAAACATCGCCTCCTATTATTTGTGGATCTTGAGATATAATGTGAGCGCAGACTCCTTTAACATAACTTTTTGTTGCAATGAATTTTCATACTGCGCGCTGTAGATTCTAGATTAGCCACCTCGGCCATGAGCGATTTTTTTCAAAATTTTTTCGATTTTTTTCAAATTTACTGTTTTTTTTTTTTTTTTTTTTTTTAACTCTAAAAATTTTTAAATGGTTTTATTTTTTTATTTTACTTTAGTTTTATTTGATTTTATTTTGATTTAATTTTGGTTTTACTTTTTATTTTGTTTTATTTTGATTTTACTTTCATTTTCATTTTCGTCTTCATTTTATTTTCATTTTATTTTCATTTTAAAATGGTTTTATTTTTACTTTGGTTTTACTTTGGTTTTATTCTGGTTTTATTTTGATTTTATTTTATTTTGATTTTACTTTCATTTTCATTTCGTTTTCATTTCGTTTTCATTTTATTTTCATTTTGAAAAGGTTTTATTTCTATTTTACTTTGGTTTTATTTAGATTTTATTTTGATTTAATTTTGGTTTTACTTTGATTTGTATTTTATTTTGATTTTCATTTTGATTTTTTAAAATTTTCATTTCATTTTTATTTCATTTTCATTCTATTTTCATTTCATTTTGGTTTTATCTTTATTTTATTTTTATTTCAGGTTGATTTTACTTTGATTACGATAAAAATTGCTTAAAAAATGCCATTAGCCACCTCGGCCACCATACAGGTGCCATTATCGACCGATAAAAGATAAATGATCCAAAACTCGCATTTTAAATTGAGATTTTCTCACGAAAATGCGCGCGAAAACGCAACTTTCACCACAAAAATAGACCAAAAATTGCGCGCTAAATATAAATTTCACATGACGCGTCACAAAAATTGCCATTTGTGACACGACCTGATACAAACCAAAAGGCATTAAAAATCTGCAAAAAGATGGATCATGACAGAAATTCGAGCAAACTGCAACCAGGGAAACCATGATCAACCACTAATGAAAGAAATTAAAGCAAAGCACAGCATGTTCTACCTTATTCGAATGAGCAGGTTTAACATCGTTCTCAGCGAAGTCCGGTGCCGTAGTAAACAGGGCATCAGTAACTTGAGAACCAGGGTCGCAGACAGTCTGGTCTATCATGGTGGAGTTCGACATGGGCGTAACGGGAGCTCTAGCTGGTTGTTTGGGTGTGACGAGGGATTGGGGAAACAGTTGGATCGGTTTCATGGCCCTCTTCTGGGAAACAGTCCTTCTGATCGCGTACTCCTCGTTTATGTTAGGGTCCACCAGAACGTAGCTGGAAAACAAGGGTGTAATGCAAAGTGTTTGAGAAATTGTGAGGAGACTTCGCAGCATCATACAGTTTAACTCAATTATCACATTTGTGACTGAAGCAGTCGTTCTAAAATTCAGTCATTCTAAAAGAATAAACAACTCAAGCGATCTCACTAGGGGTCGAAGTAGATCCAATAGGCCTGGTTGTTGAAGACGACCGTGAGTCGTGGTTTGCCGTCTCCATGGGCTGACTCCATTAGTTCGTTAGTAGCACTGTCGAAAGGAAGCCAAGTCATGTCCGAGCCTTGGTGCTCCCAAACTACTGCAGGGTGGATTGTTATTTAGTGATAAGAACAGGCAAAACATTTACTTGATTCAAAACATTACTTCAAATTAGTTCGGTGTGATTATGCCCTGTTATTTGAGATACTCGATACATTTACATCTGTGAGGTACAAATACAATGGATCAGAGCTCTCTTATTTGACTCAGAGCTCCCTTATTTACTTATTTACCTCTAACGACGACAATTTAACATTACTTTAAAGCATCTAATAGATCACCTCTCGTATTAGTTTAAAACCCCTACCGGCAGCCCCCATATCGCCACACTTACCTAGCTTATTGGTCAGTAAACTTCTAGCGTCAGTACTTACCTAGCGCATTGGTAAGTACACTCCTAGCATCAGTACTTACCTAGCGTATTGGTCAGTACACTGCTAGCATGTTTCTCTGCAATACTTACCTAGCGTATTGGTCAGTACACTCCTAGCATGTTTCTCTGCAATACTTACCCAGCGTATTGTTCAGTACACTCCTAGCATGTTTCTCTGCAATACTTACCTAGGGTGTTGGTCAGTACACTCCTAGCATGTTTCTCTGCAATACTTACATAGCGTATTGGTCAGTACACTCCTAGCATGTTTCTCTGCAATACTTACCTAGCGTATTGGTCAGTACACTCCTAGCATGTTTCTCTGCCATACTTACCTAGCGTATTGGTCAGTACACTCCTAGCATCAGTACTTACCTAGGGTGTTGGTCAGTACACTCCTAGCATGTTTCTCTGCAAAACTTACCTAGCGTATTGGTCTGTACACTCCTAGCATGTTTCTCTGCCATACTTACCCAGCGTATTTGTCAGTACACTCCTAGCATGTTTCTCTGCTGGGGGTGTAGGAGTACTGGTAGCCCTGGGAGGGGGTGACACCTTGTTCCTCACAGAGCGCTGTACTTTCCGCTGTTTCCCAGTCCGCGTGTTAGTCTGGATCCTGCTCTTGGTGTTGACACTGAACCGCATGTCCTCTACGTTGAGGATAACACACGCAGTGCCGTGCTGTAGGTACGCCGTCTCGAGGGACTCGCACTGTTCGGTCGTGTACTCCTGCCACGTGTTATCATCTCCCAGCCACTGCCATACCGGGTGCGGCTGGTCGAGGGGGAGCGTGTCTTCTCCTGCAGTCTCGTACAGTTTGCCTGTTTCCTCAGCGGCACTCACCCAATTACCTGGGAGAGGGAGTGAGTGGAGGGAGGGAAGGGGGAGAGTTTGAGGGGATAGGGAGTGAGTGGAGGGAGGGAAGAGGGAGAGGAAGGGAAGGGGGGCGGAAGAGGGAGGGAGGGAGGGAAGGGAGTGAGTGGAGGGAGGGAAGGGGGAGAGGAAGGGAAGGGGGCGGGGAGGGAGGGAGGGAGGGAGGGAGATGGAGTGAGTGGAGGGAGGGAAGGGGGAGAGGGAGAGGTGTAGGGAGGGAAGGGGAGAGGGAGTGAGTGGAGGGAGGGAAGAGGGAGAGGTAGTGAGTGGAGGGAGGGAAGGGGGAGAGGGAGTGAGTGGAGGGAGAGAGGGAGTGAGTGGAGGGAGGGAAGGGGGAGAGTGTGAGGGGAGGGAGGGAAGGGGAAGAGGGAGTGGAGGGAGGGGAGATGGAGTGAGTGGGATGAGGGAAGGGGTATAGGGAGGGAGTTACTGAGTTAAGAGTGAGTGAGTGGAGGGAGGGAAGGGGGCGAGTGTGAAGGGAGGAAGAAACGGGCTGGTATGAAAATAAGGAGGAATGGGGTAGAAAAGGGTGAAGGCAAGGAAAAGTAGGAAGTATTCTCACCGACAGGGTGGGACGATGACTTCTTGACGACCTTGTCGTACACGAGTTTGAACCTGCCGAGTTTGCGGCAAGCGCCGCTGGAGAGGCTCTTGACCAGGAAGTGGTTGAAGTCGACCAAGTATCCGGGGTGGGCTGTGTCTGCACTCCTCATGCTCATCTTACTCTCCCCTCGCAGGTACAGGGCGTCTATCACTGAGGTTGTGTGAGGGTCAGCAACGCAATATATGCCGCAATATATGTTAAAAGTTTCTCAGCTCCGTTTTTTGTGCAAATTGTCCAAGAAAGAAGACTCGCTTGATGAATGATAGGTCAATCATTGTATAGGACTGTGAAGAAACTATACATACTTGATACAAATGTAGCACAATCTTTTAATAATAAACGCTTTGATAATATTATAATCCAAAAAACAAAGGTAAAAGAGGTATACAGCAGTTTTATTAATTAAGCAACTATCTGTAATCTGACGCAAGAGAAGTAAACGGGATTTAACTATTTAAAACCTTCGTTCTGCTTGGGGTCGAAGGGGTACCAGTTGTTGTTGTCTCCCATCCAGTGCCACAGGAGAATGTCCTGGGATTTAGGGAGAGGGGGCAGGCAGGGCAGGTTGATGTGGCCCTCAGGGAAGTGTTTCATGTACACAGAGAGAGTGTCTTTGGAGATGTCATGGAATATCACATCTCTCTCAATAGCTACTATCACTCGCTTCAACAGCCCTGATAAGGGTGTAAGTGTGGTGTTACTTCCAGGGTAAAGGAATAAAGGATGAATAGGCGCAGATAGTATGTTTTTGCAGTTCCCGAGAAATTTCTTGCAATTTTGTTTCATTGTAGCTCACTCGGCGTCATTTCGCGCCCCCTCGTTCGCAAAAGCTGGTAACAGGTTAAGTTGAGTATTTTGTAAAGTGCAGGAGTTTGTCATGCTTATTGTTGACAGCAAACATCACATATTCACATATCCTGACTCCCTGGTACTTGTTGACAACAAATATCACATACCCTGGTACTAAGGTTTTTCTTTTCAGGTAGCCACAGGCCCACCCTAGGATGCTGGTTTTTTTAGTTTTTTCGTCGATCAGGCCCACTTTTTTTCCACCACAGGCCCACTTTTAGCAGAAACTTGATCACAACAACAGGCCCATTTGAGACATCACAGACCCATTTGAGATAAAACAAGCCCATTTGAGAAAGCACTGGCCAATTTGTTCAGAAAATTTATGCTCATTAATTGAAACTTCACAGGCCCATTTGAGACATAAAAAGGTCCAAATGAGACCACACAGGCATGTTTGAGTCTAAACAGGTCCATTTGAGACATCACAGGCCAATCTTGGCCATTGCAGGCCCAAAATTTCACCGCCTCCTACCCCCTTTTTTCCCAAAAATTCCTCGGATTTCGAAATAAAGACAAAATTTCAAAATCCATAAAAAAGGTCGTTCTAGGATGCCAGCCACCAGCGCATCCAGGAAAGAAAAATCTTACCTGATACTTGTTGACAACAAACATCACATACCCCACATACCCTGGTACTTGTTGACAACAAACATCACAGCCCCTGATACTTGTTGACAACACCCTCGACAATCTGAGCTATCCGTTTGTGGGGCACCCTCCTGCCCTCAGTGAGATGTGGTGTCAGGACCAGACAGTCTGCCCCGTGAGTAGCAGCAGCGTAGAGCAGGATACTCAACTTCCTCTTCAGCAGATGTACCTCCTCCTTCGAGAGGGTTGTTTGAGTGTCAGGACTCCGCTCTACCTGATGATATTTCAATGTGGTGTAGTGGTGTCAAACTAATGGATTGGTGTCAGGACTCCGCTCTACCTGATGATATTTTAATGTGTAGAGTGGTGTCAAATTAATGGATTGGTGTCAGGACTCCGCTCTACCTGATGAGCTGATGATATTTCAATGTGTGGAGTGGTGTCAAATTAATGGATTGGTGTCAGGACTCCGCTCTACCTGGTGATATTTCAATGCGGGTCTATAATACATAGACACTTGCCTGATCGGGTCCATATTGGGTTAGACCCTCGCCCCACATGTTCGGGCTAAAAACGGATAATCCCTGTGGAAGTATCCCAAAATGGACCCGATCAGCACATGCCTATGTAGTTCCTGACCTTGGGAAGCGGTGTCACAGAGAAGACGTCATGGAGAAGCTTACTAACTAACCTTGGGAAGTGGTGTCACAGAGAAGTTTACTAACTGACCTTGGGAAGTGGTGTCACAGAGTAGTTTACTAACTGACCTTGGGAAGTGGTGTCACAGAGAAGCTTACTAACTAACCTTGGGAAGTGGTGTCACAGAGAAGCTAACTAACTGACCTTGGGAAGTGGTGTCACAGAGTAGTTTACTAACTGACCTTGGGAAGTGGTGTCACAGAGAAGCTAACTAACTGACCTTGGGAAGTGGTGTGACAGAGAAGCTAACTAACTAACCTTGGGAAGTGGTGTGACAGAGAAGCTAACTAACTAACCTTGGGAAGTGGTGTCACAGAGAAGTTTACTAACTGACCTTGGGAAGTGGTGTCACAGAGTAGTTTACTAACTGACCTTGGGAAGTGGTGTCACAGGGAAGCAAACTAACTAACCTTGGGAAGTGGTGTCACAGGGAAGCAAACTAACTGACCTTGGGAAGTGGTGTCACAGGGAAGCAAACTAACTGACCTTGGGAAGTGGTGTCACAGGAAGCAAACTAACTGACCTTGGGAAGTGGTGTGACAGAGAAGACATGGAGGAGTTTAGGTTGGCTCAGGAAGAGGTAGTTGCGCTGCTGAGATTCCCGGAACACCGTGACATCGGAGCTAACTTGACACTCAGTGGGACCAAGCAGACCAAGACTACCCGTCCTTCTACTGCCTTCTTGTACCGGACTGAGATAAACGGTTTTGTTTAGTGTTGGGGTGCTCTCGACTGTAACTTTAAATACCGTGAAACAACCCAATCTGCTATGATAGGTACTTTATTAATTTATCAAGAGACATATTCAAACATTCAATTAAAAGGTGCGAAATTTGGGGATTTTCCCTCAAAATTTAACTTATTTTTTCAGATTTTAAAAGAGGGGAAAATCACCTTGGGGTATCAATTTGTGGGTACGAAATTTGGGGATTATTGACAAAAATCCCAGATTTTCGAACCCCCAAAATTTCGATCCCCAGAATTATTGTCCCATTATTTTGTCTAATGTCTCGTAAGGCAGGAGGGGGGCCAACCCCCCAAAACCCCCCAAAATTAAGCCCCCTATTGGCAATTTGTTATATCCACTGGGGGGTTAAATTAAACCCCCCCAAAATTAAACCCCTATCGACAGCAAAAATGGTCTGAAATGGGTCAAAATTAGGCAACAAAAAGGTACCATTTGAAAAAATTGCCAAAATCACAAACAAAAAGGTACCACTTCGAAAAAGGTGCAAAAATCGGACACAAATTTGGTACCATTTCAAAGGGTACGCCTGAAAACTCAGAATCGGAGAAGGGACCAATTGAAAATGATGCCAAAAATCAAAAACAAAATTGGTACCATTTAATTAAAGGTCTGAAAACCTGAAACAAAAACGGTACCATTTTAAAAAGGTGCCAAAATCAGAAACGAAAAATGGTACCATTTGAAAAATGTGTGAAAATCACGAACAAAAATGGTACCATTTCAAAAAGTACCAAAAATCACAAACAAAAAGGTACCATTTCAAAAAGGTTCCAAAAATTATGAACAAAAATGGTACCATTTGGAAAATGTGTCAAAAACCGGAAGCTAAAATGGTACCATTTCAAGAAAGTACCAAAAATACGAACTAAAAAACCTGAAACAAAAACGGTACCATTTTAAAAAGGTGCCAAAATCAAAAACGAAAAATGGTACCATTTGGAAAATGTGTGAAAAATCACGAACAAAAATGGTACCATTTCAAAAAAGTACCAAAAATCACGAACAAAAATGGTACCATTTCAAAAAGGTTCCAAAAATTATGAACAAAAATGGTACCATTTAGAAAATGTGTCAAAAACTGGGAACAAAAATGGTACCATTTCAAAATAGTACCAAAAATCACGAACAAAAAATGGTACTATTTGGAAAAAAGGGGTCAAAAATCAAACACATAAATGGTACCATTTCGAAATGGTGCAAAAAATCAGAAACAAAAAAAGTACCATTTGAAAAAGATGCCAAAAATCAGAAACAAAAATGGTACCATTTGAAATAAAAATGCCACTTTTTTCACAGTTAAGGTTGTTTTGACACTGAAAATTAAGCCCCCCAAAACCCCCCAAAATTAAACCCCCTATTGGCGATTTTTCATATCCACCAAAATTGAGGGGGTTGGCCCCCCAAGGCAATCAAATTCTTGAAAATAGTGTTGACTCCTGAGATTTACAACCAAAACAACGAATAAAAGCAAATCTTCAATCTACTAAGTCACCTGTCAACAGGGTCGACGCAGGTGTAGTAGTTGGATCGTCTGATGAACTCCTCAAGAGGCCCTATGCCCCCCGTCCTCCACTCTCCCCCCGGGGTGTGGGGGTTCCCGGGGACAAACAGCCCCGGAACATACCCGCTCTTCTGCAGGTGCAAACACACCTGAAATTAAAGTGTAAGACACGAGGTCCCTGCATGAAGAAACAATTCGATTTTAAACTTATTATTGAATATTCAAGAAAATAATTATTCTCCTATTCAAGAAAAAGTAGTATTCATACGCATGCAGTATGATACAAAATAACATTTTGTTTGAATTGGACTCAGAACCTCAAATATAAACCAAATATGTACCTGGACCGGGTCTACATTGATGACATTGATATCAGTCTCGTTGTATCTGACTGGAGGACACTGCTGTAAGATGCTCTTGTCTTCCACAACTAAACCAGGCTTGTTGAGAGGCAAGAGAACTGTGGTATGCAGATCCCCGTTAGTGTTGCTATGCACTGCGTTGTTGAGAATCAGGTTGCTGTTGGGAGGGTTGTTGCTAGGAGATGTTGCTGTGTTGCTTGGTGTTGCCTGGTACGATCTTCGGAGGACACACTCTCGAGTACCCATCATGGTACCTACCAGCAGAGATCTCATCTTCTTTACCTTAGGAGGGCATGATTAACTCATCAAACCTTAATAACTTGGAGATCAGAGATGAGTATTATTGAGCTAATTCATACTTTCAAATTAATCTCTATCTACTTATCAAATCATCAGGCCCTCAATACCAATCATTAGTTCATTAACTTCATTAACAATGAAAATAGTGGGCATTACACATCAATCCAACGGCATGGGACCCCTTGCTGCTTAGTGCCTAAGTACTTTTAAGTAGTACTTTAGTACCTTGCTGTTGGCCTTGTAGAACTCAAACCAAGTTCTCCACTGCTGAGCTTCCACTGCGGACCAGTCCGGTGAGTTGGACTCATTGAGGACGTTATCCCAGCTGCTCTCAAAGTCCTCCAGGACTGGAGGACGCCGCTTAGCGCTGGAGACAGGAGGGGTGTGTCTGTTGCTGTCTGTGAAGCTGTAGAAGAGGGTCTTGTCTGAGGCCACGGAGGGATGGGGCGGGAGGGGAGGGGTCGAGTCCTCCCACGTACTGCTGTCAGCCGAGGAATACTTACACCACCGCAGTTCTGAGAAATGATGCTTTGTAAAGTAATGAAGTTATGCATTCATTCACACATGGGACAGAATTCTGATTCCTTTAGCTTTAAAAGTTTAAATGGACAATCATGAATCATGTTATAGACTTAAAGTCTAGGACTTTACATTTCGCACATTCCACACCACAGCACCAACCTGATGAGGGGACGTGCTGTATTGAGGGCGGGTGGGCGGGAGGGGAGGTGACCTGTCTGGGAGGCGACACCCAGTTGGCGTTGTGGTATGTGTTGTCTTTGGGAGGTGACACCTTAGGCGGTGACACTTGGGTGCACGCTTCTACCTGCCAGTACTGACGTGGTTAGTGTGATATGAGGTCGTTGAAACTTTGACAGGAATTGGGAAGAACTGCGCCAGCCGGCGCATTTCTTTTTGTCCATTGTTCCTGTAAGCAGGCACTTAATTTCCCTCTCAATAGTTTCTAGCCGTTGTTTCCAACTTAACAGCATTATTGTAACTGCTGTTGTACAATTTTCAGATTTAAAAGTACGGATAAAGGTAATATACACAAATTTTCTCATAATCCTCCAAACAACGTCCATTTCGAACCCTCTCATTTGCCTTCTTGTAAGACAAAAAGGCGATTGGAGAGGGAAAACATCGTTATCACCGGTCAAATGGTAATATACGAAAATGGTAATAACACCAAATTACAGTTTTACAAACAGCGCGCGTATTGTTAGTCAAACAGTATACGACACAATCTTATAATCATCTAGTCTTTTACGTTCGAGAGAAGGTTTTTCCATTACGTTTGTCTGGAGCACTTCACCGTTCACCTCTACCATCTTCAACCGCTTTCAACTCTACGAAAGTGGAGAATGAACGAGTAACTTCTCCTACTCAACTCTACAACTACAAGTACGCAATAAAGCCCTCACCTGGTCCTCTATCCAGATGGGAGAAGTGCCAGCATCAGTACGGTAGGTTGCCGTAGCTGGCGTCATGCAGGTCCCAGCATTGCACGCCCCTCGGTGTGCTTGCGAGGGGCGTGCTTTAGAGTGGGGCACCCCTCGTGAGAGTGGGGCGGCTTGGTACGAGGTGGGCGAGTGGGGCAAGCCTCGTGGGGCAGTACCAGGGGGAGTGGTTACGCAGGGGAGGGACTGCAGTTCCTCATACGTGTCACGCTCGTCGACTGTAACTGGGGATCAGCTGATGTGAGGAATGCTGTCATACACGACACTTCTACAACTAATGTCAAACTCGGCTGACGTCTCCTGTGATAATTTTCGATAGCACACTCCCATTCGTTTGTTTATCGCTCATTTTATGATAGTTACTAAATTAGCTCATAACACTATAACAGGCATGATGTTACATACCGTATTCGCCTGTTAGGTGCCCGTATGTTTCGTTGTCATGGAGATGTTTGACAGTACTAGCAGTACCAGGAGACACGTGTTGCGGCGAGATATGGTCCCCCAGCGGCGTGCCACAGGGTCCTTGCGGCGTAATACAGGATATGTCTTCCAGTGGTGTCAGGGACATGTCGTACAAACTCTGAAATGTTGAAATAATCAAACTCTTCTCGGCTCTTCTAGCTTTCTAGGTTACCATCATTGATAATTTTCTAAATGATTACCTGATCGTATTTTATCAACTTTACTTGACTTACTTTGATTTCTGAAAGTTAAGACTTCAGTCTGAAATTTGAACAAAACTACTAATTACAATTTACATTCAAATCTGAGGAACCCACTCAAATTTATTGTCAATAATATTATGAATTGACAACAATATCAGTCACCATGCAAACGACGTGGGAATGAAATTATATCGAGTAAGATAAATAATTGTGAGTGACAGCTTTCTTACCGTTGGTTTGGAGTCGAAGCCTGTGATGGACTTGTAGTTGTCTTTAGACGCAGCATTGACCCCCGGGTCTGACAAGTAGCCCGGGTCAGTTCCTGAGACAATTACATATTGTTGATTCTTTAATGGTACTACCAGTAGCAGTGACCTGTGCGTGTGTTATCCCTGTACTGCTGTGCATAGGCACTACCCAGGGGAGAGCCTGTGCAGAGCCAGCAGCATTGCATTGCACCACACGGCAGCAACTTCCAAGCATGTTTTTATGCACTGTCACGAGCGGTTGCAACAATGCAACAACGCAGGGTCGGCTGATATACGGTACCAGTATCTAGCTTAATGGAAACCTACCGACATAAGCTTCCTGAAGGGTATGATCGCACATTTATGACCTTAAGCCCCCTCACTTATCTATATATCTAGCAATCTAGCAGTGCAAAGTGTCACTTGTACCTTTTGTAGTTCAATTTCATTGTGTACCTGGTTTACAAACCTGGCATAGCATGGTTTTCACATATTATACCTGCAACAGGTCTAAGAGGGTGAGTTGAGTGATCGTCCTTGTTTTCATGCTCACTAGTTGGGGTGTATCTGTCAGACGGAATGAAGCCTTGTGTCATCATGGTATCCGAGTGAAGACCCTCAACCTCACTCTGGATTGTATCCTCGCCACCAAGGCATGACTTGAAGGTTGCATCAACTTCATCTGCCATCTCTGATTTTATTGTCACTGTTTCATTAGCCACTGTCTAAAATGATTGCAATGTCATCAGATGATGAAATGATTGAAAATGATTAAATCACTCACTGGTTCAAAAAATAAAATTTTGTCACATAAAAGCAAAAAATTTCAATATTATACCTATGGAAGGGTACACAGAGAAATGTTAAAATGATATCAAAAACTTGGAATGCATACATCAATAAAAATGACTCATGACTGCTACGTGAAATTTCAGTTCATATGACATGAAGTACAATGTGAAAATCTTTGGAACTGAAAAACAAATGTGATGTTTCATGAAATACAAAGAATGGTTCATAATGAAATGTGAGGAGTTCGATATAAATTGATTGAGCAATAGGTAATAAATACTGTAGGAACTTATCAGGGCGCTGGCAAGCATTGCAGTCTGCAGCGCAAGAAAAAGAACACTGAGGCATCTGCCCCAAGAGCCGACGGCATCACCCGAGACTCTAGAGTAAGCACCCCTGGCCTGAAGGGCCAGGGGTGCAGCTGAGAATCCGTCCCCAAGAGTCAGGACTATAGTGGCAGGATGCATCAGTGTAGTAAAGTAGTAAGTAGTACCAGCATGAAATGCTAAAAGTGGTATTGAAACCGATTTTTGAAGTATTGAAAAACTTGTTTGCCAGAGACATTGTATAAAAATACAGTGATTTCCAAAAATTGTGATTTTTGAGTCACTTTTTCATGTGATGGCCGTGGGCCATCACAACCAAATCCTTTTTGGTTTTGAGAAAAGAATACCAAAACATGCACAGTATATCAGTATTAGACAGTAATTGTAGAGTGGGTGGGTGAGCTTTGAGGATTGATTAGAGTGGGTGAGTGAGCTTTGAGAATTGATGAGTTTTGAATATTTTCCTGATATGTACCTCTTTTTTCTTATTCCCACCCTTCTTCCCTTTCTTTCCCTTTTTACCTCCTTTTTGAGGTTCTTCTTTCAGTACTTCTGAGTTTATCTGAAACATAACAAAGTGATAGAGAACAAAATGATTCATTTCAATAGAATAATAAAGCAACAGAATTCAGTGAACAACATTATATTATTATAGACCATAGAAGTACTTTGGTGAAGAAATCTTTTGATCAATAATTTTACCAGATTATCCTAATCCTTCCTAACTATCAAAGGAAAATCCAATTTTAATTTATTCTAGATATATAGGTATGAAGATTCCTCATTGAAGATGTTCCACCACAAACCAAACAAAAGATATTAAAAAAGCTTCCTATAAATGCTGCACAGACACACAGACATACAAATACTTTGAAATTATAAATATTGATACCAATCAATATAAACATTCACAAAAAGCAAAATTACTTACAAAAATTTTCCCAAAGTCAGCTCCTTGATAACGCAGAGGTTTAGAGAACTTAGAACAATCAACTAATTCCTGCAGTGTACAGTCCATATCACCCAAAAAGTCTGCTTTGTTTATGTCATTTTCATAATCATCTATATCCCACACCTTGAAAATCAATTTCTGTACTTCACTTGAATCATACTGAAGTATGACTTTTTCTTTGAAAACAGGGTTCAATTCATTATCAATACATTCTGTACGTCCCAGCTGAAAGGGTTTTGAATTGAATAGAATGGTAACATATTCTAAATGGCCAAATCATTAAGACATACTGTCATAAACCTTTGCAATCGATCAAAAGTAATTATGATTTGAGGGAGTTATATGAGAAATCGGGTTCACATGTTTATCAAATAGTCAAATGTTATTTCCAGTCTTGCACTAGATTCGCAATATTATTTTTTGACAAAATTAGAAATATTTTTTGACAACCAATAAGAATAATGAAGTTATACATATCATTTCATGGGTACCTTGTTTGACATGTCATCAGCTTCCTGTCCTGACCCTAACCTTGACCCTAACCCTAACCCCAACACAGACCCCAGGCAATTTTAGCGTGGAGTTGAAATATAAC